>CM054059.1:121313478-121548419 GCA_028641055.1 Alopecurus myosuroides
CCCCGAAAATAGCCTGCAGGATGTTTTAGCGAGTGAGCCGAGAATCACCGAAGATGAACTCCGGGACTTCAAGGTACTTTGCCAGAGCGAAGTCGCCAAGGCTAACGCTGATTGGGGGCAGAGGATGCGGAAGTTGAACATTGGTTCCCACAAACTGGGATGCGGCGGTTACAGAGCGGCGATTCCCAATTGGGAGAAGGAGGACGCCAAACGTGCAGAACAGGGCATCCCTGACCCTCTCGCAAAGTACTCGCCGCGGACGAAAAACTTCATCAGGGCCCGGTTTACATATGACCCGGTAGCTAATGAGTATACTACCGATGATGAGAAGGTGAAGACGTTGTATGACAACTTGGTAAGTAAATACACCACCCTAGTTAGTTTGCTCTCGACGATCTAGTCGATTGCATTATAGTGTACTGGTGGAATTCTAAACGGTTCACGCTAATTGTGCAGAACTTAGAAATCGAAAGTGGTGGAACCTCGTCATCCATGCCGAGGCTGCACGGCCCGTGGGACGACAGTTTAAATAGGGCGGTGAACGTGACGCAGGGGAAGGAAAAGCACAAAAGGCCGTCAGGTGGCCGAGTTTGTGGCCTGGGCACGACGACGAAGCTCAGAGAGTACTTCAAGGAGCCCAGGGAGGCGAGAAGGAATAGAAAGAGGACCATCGAAGATATCCAACGTGACGAAGCCCGCGATCGCGAGATTGCAGACCTCAAGGCCAAAGTTGCCGATATTCCTAATATTGTCAAAACAGCTTTGGCAGAACAAATGGGCAGCGTTTTGCCTACCATCTACGATGTGGTTACTCGATGGAATGAAGGAGGTCGAGTGGGGCCGTGCCCGGTGCCTAGCGTGCAGGGCAGCAACTCAAGAGACTTGTCCAGAGTCTCGCCGGCCAACGCCACGATGGCGGACCCACTTGTGACTCCGCCCGCCTACACCACGGCGCCGATAGTGACTCCGCCCGCCTCTACCCGCCTGACCATCCGTTGCACGCCCACAGTGGGCGGTCCTCCGCCGAATGAAGAGCGTGCACCAACGAACAACCGCCGCCTGGCCATCGGTTGCACGCCCGCCGCCGGTTCTCCCTCGCCATTGAACAGTAGCACGCCCGCCGTCGTCGTTGGCCCCTCGCCACTAGAGGAGCTCGACGCCCTCGCCAGCCAGGTAAATAGTTAAGCGTTGGAGCGTCGATCTTCCTTTGCCTTAGACTGGCCTCTCTGACGCCCTGCATGTTTTCCGCAGAACGACGACGTTCCATGCACTCTCTTACACACAGTGGACGGCGTGTTGAAGGATGTTGCTGTGGGTATGATCGTTCAACCGTCAACCCGCAGGTTCCACAACAGGCCGATGCGCGAAGACGTATATAGAGTTCGAGTGCTTCGGGTGCTGGCGGGCTACGACGACTTGTTGCCTCCCATTCAACCCTACCAAGAAGAAGATGACCCCGATACCCTGACGCTGCTCCAGTGCATGCCTTGGAACATGGAATGGCCGAAGAGCCAGATTCGCCTGGGGAAGAGGGGCGCCACCCCGCGGACATCGCCTCTAGAACTACCGGCGCGAGGCACCACCTCGAAGACAACCCCTCTAGAAGCTCCGGAGCGGAGCCATGGCAAGACCGTCGCCGCGCCGTCGCCTACCCGTGACATGGAGATGGCACAAGACCAGGAGAATGACGTTGATCTTGATGCCATGGATTTCATCGCTGATGACTTTGATGGCGGAGATTACGTTGCTCCTCCTCCAGAAGAACCCTACCATAGCACGGAGGCTCGTGGTGAGGCTCCTCCTGCGGATAAATCCAATTGCAAGCGTCTCTTCGGTTCTCAGGAAGACACGCCTCCAGATGTCGGCCCCTGCACCGAGACTCAGAAAAGTGCGAAGGGTGGAGTTATTTTCAGCCCTAGCACAATCCGTAAGGCGGCTAATGAGGAGATTGAGAAGGAGATCATTCCGAAAGCGCCGAAGCCGCGGAAAAGAGGACCTAGATCCAAGGCCGCAAAGTCCGCGAGCCAGCCTGCTAAGATGCCGCTCCGTGTTCAGGACGGCCCACCTACATCTAAGCATACGAAGATGCATGTGATTGGTCAGCCTATGCTTAGCCAGAGCAAGCTCAAGGCCGCAAGTGGGGATATGCGGAGTTTGCATGACAGCATTCTTTTTCTTGAATCGCGCCTTCTTGAATCCAAGGATCCATCATACCCGGTTTTCATTGCCATGGTGCCAAAGGACTTGGGCTTCGTCGAGTCAACCGGCGCGGATAGGATAGTACTGCGGTTTTCGGACATCTTCGATATGTTCCATAGCAATCCGCTGCACTACTCCATGATCCGCCTATACTCGCTCAGTCTGGCGGTGCAAGTCATCAGGGATAATACACCGGGCATCGCGATAGCGGACCCCTTCTACATGCGCCACGACGTGTTGTGCGGCGTTGGGAACCAGGTAGTCGCGTCGACATATCTCCGGGACTTCATGCTGGCGAACCAGACCAAGGATTACATCCTCGTGCCTTACTTTGCCGGGTAAGTCAATATTATTAGCCGAATCGAAAGTGATTTTCTTTAGATTTTCATCGCTCCTTTCCAACACTTTGTTTGGATTGTTCCGCGCAGATATACACAATGCACACTCATCTGCATTTGTATCAGTCATTCGCATGCCACGTATCTCGACTCAGGGAGTGCGGTGAAGAAAGACTACTCCAACGTGAAGAAAGTTTTGGATAATGCTCTCACCGGCTACCACGCAAGGGGGGGCAAAATCACTAGGGAGAAGGTCGTTCAGGGCGCTCGGGTGTTCACCCACACGACGACTTTCGCGTGCGTCAAGCAGCCGGCGGGCAGTAACCGAGACACCTACTATGTCCTCCATCATATGCGGGCGTATGTACGGGATCAACAGTTCCTTACCCTGCCTAGTCAAGTCCAACAATGGGCCTCCCGCTTGTCGATGGTCGGCGATGACAAGGTTAGAGAAGAGATATATGATATCCAGAAGTGCTTTGCCACGAAAATCGTTCATGAAGTGGTGAACAAGAGTGGGACATTTTACTGCCGGTTCAACATGCCGAACCGCGACATAGATACCTACCTAGCAACTGCCTGTGACGACAGGCCCTTCATCACTCAGGAGGGCTGTCCCGTTGTAATCCCTGGGAGGATGAGTCAGAAGGAGTGAGAACTATTGTAAGGCTTGCTACATTTTCCGAAATTAGTCGAACTCAATCGTTAGGGTTATGAATCGTCCATCGTGTAACAGATGCTTTATTATGTCAATGCTTAATTATCTTTCTTTTCATTATTGCGGTCTTACTTGTGATGGTCGTTCGATCTTTTGAATAAGTAAATGCCGATGATTAAAAGAGTTGGTTCACACTCAGATGGCCTAGGCGGTCCGTTGCGCCTTGTGATTTTCACAAAGTTAGGATCTTGTGCATCCCACTTGGCGCAGCGGCACCGCCTACGGCCGCTTGTATGTGTCCACCCTAAATATGAGGCACACATCGTTACGGTTATGAATCGTCCATTCTGTAACTGATGCTCAATTATGTCAATGCTTGATTATCTTGCATTTTATTATTGCGGTCCTACTTGTGATGGTCGTTCGATCTTTTGAATAAGTAAATGCCGATGATTAAAAGAGTTGGTTCACACTCAGATGGCCCAGGTGGTCAGTTGCGCCTTGTGATTTTCACAAAGTTAGGATCTTGTGCATCCCACTTGGCGCAGCTGCACCACTTCGGCCGCTTGTATGTGTCCACCCTAAATATGAGGCACACATCGTTACGGTTATGAATCGTCCATTCTGTAACTGATGCTCAATTATGTCAATGCTTGATTATCTTGCTTTTATATTATTCCGGTCCTATGTTCGTTCGATCTTTTGAATAAGTAAATGCCGATGATTAAAAGAGTTGGTTCACACTCAGATGGCCTAGGTGGTCCGTTGCGCCTTGTGATTTTCACAAAGTTAGGATCTTGTGCATCCCACTTGGCGCAGCGGCACCACCTACGGCCGCTTGTATGTGTCCACCCTAAATATGAGGCACACATCGTTACGGTTATGAATCGTCCATTCGTAACTGATGCTCAATTATGTCAATGCTTGATTATATTGCTTTTATATTATTCCGGTCCTATGTTCGTTCGATCTTTTGTATAAATGCCGATGATTAAAAGAGTTGGTTCACACTCAGATGGCCTTTTATATTTCTCCACTTACTACTTATTGTAGACATGTTTAAAACTATTGTTTTTGTTTTTCTTTCTTGTCATTACAGATGCCGAGGTGCTACGTGGTGTTTAGAGGCAGGGTTCCAGGAGTCTACGATCACTGGGAAGACTGCTTCGAGCAGGTGAACAAGTTCAAAGGGAATGCCTACAAATCCTACAACACAAGAGTGGCGGCGGAAGCTAGGTGGTTCATCCATCTCGAGGAGGAACAAAATAAGAAGAAGAAGAACAACACGTGGATGAAGACCATCGCAGCCGCTCTTGTCGCCGTCGCCTCGCTCGTCATGCTATGGTTCCTAGTTAGATGATTAGGTTATCGGCGACTAGATAGGTCACTTGTCCCGATGATGAAGCATCATCGATCGATGTAATCGGTCCCGATGATTAACCGTATGATGTAGGTCTATTTGACATGATAAACACTTTGTTGTATTCATAATCAACTGTTTGATGTAGCTATTCGGAATTCTAAACAGTATGATCAACTATGATATATCATTTGTTAGTCAGAGAACTGTTTTGATACATTTTGTTTACTGATATTTTTCTGTATTTGAGCTGTGTATATACCTGTATAAATACGGTACCGCGTATTTCAAAAAAATACAGCACAGTATACCCGTGACGCACCAAAAAGGATACCCGTGACGCACCTGGGAGGATAGCCGTGACGCGCAAAAGTTCATACCCGTGGCGCACCCAGTAACTTAGCCGTGGAGGCATTACTTAGCCGTGACGCACCAATATTCCTAGCCGTGGCGCACCTCCTTAGTTAGGCGTGACGTGCCTCGCGATATCCGCGGCGCACCGTGACCGTGCGTCACGGGTATCAATAGGCGCGACGCACCAGCTCGGTGCGTCACGGCTAAACCAATAGGCGCGGCGTGATAGCCGTGACGCGCCCTGGTGCGTCACGGATAAGCGAATTGGTGCGTCACGGGTAAGTTTTTTCCTAGTAGTGACTACCGCAGGCGCACAGTGTACAAATGCGCCTGGGATAAGAGTACTACCGCAGGCGCACAGTGTACAAATGCGCCTGGGGTAAGTGATCAAATTTTTCCCATTCTACACCACATTTTATATCTTTGTTTCTGATTTTAGAACACAATCATATCACATTCATAACATAGAGTCTTACGATCACACATAACACAAACATAAGTCTCACAATACTAAGATATCCATTAATTACATACTAAGATATCCATTACATGCATATATATCGAACGCATACATCTATGGCTCCGTCGAGTAGATGCGGAACAACTCGTAGGAGACGTATGCATCTATGGCTGCATACTTGACGTTCGTCAAGTCCAGTGGGTTCTTCTCCCAATACCAGTGATTACTCGAGGGGAAACCAGACTTCATGGTTTCGTAGCCCTCGTGGATGAAGGCAGTTGCCATGCGAGCCATCCCGGTCTTTGCCCCGTTCAAATGGATAAGATCCTGAAGATCAATGTAGTGATCTTCGGGTATCACAATACCCAAGCGCATCAACTTCGGACGGTCTTGAGTGATGTCAACGCTGCAAAAGTCATATCCCTTGTTGACTAGAAAATCAACAAGTGCCGGAGAATGCTTTGAACTACTGCAACAACAAAATTTTTGTCGCACCCGGACTTCTAGAGGATACTCACCGTACGAACTGAACAGCATTTTGATTGGATTACGGGGCTTACCGGCACCCGCGTCCTCTTACGAGTAGGCCAACACTTATGTGTGACAACCAATCGTTACTGTTCACCGTCGATGTAAACTATCCCGTAGAAATCAGGACACTACCATTGACGTACTTCATACCATACACACATGGTACGTCAACGGCTTCGAACAAAATGATAACACAACATATCTCTAAGACACAAAAGATTGAAATAAGTTGCAAATAGCTCTCACTAGAGCAGAGATAGCAAATACAATCATCCAGAGGACACATGTCCCAACATAACATCATTACATCTCAGCGGAAGCATTCAAAGGGGTCTGAGTACAGACAAATCCAAATAGGCTTAAGAAGCCGGAAACTGAAATAAAGACGGAGCCCATCCACGTAGTCTCGGATCCTGCCCGGGTCCG
Source organism: Alopecurus myosuroides (assembly GCA_028641055.1). NCBI lineage: Eukaryota > Viridiplantae > Streptophyta > Magnoliopsida > Poales > Poaceae > Alopecurus > Alopecurus myosuroides. The sequence goes on from CM054059.1 coordinate 121,319,805, forward strand.
CTACCTACTCGTCAGCAGCCTCGTCAAACTCCACGTAGTAGCCGTCACCTGGATCCTCGTAAGCGTAGTCTGCGGAAACCACAGCCCCAAAGGGGTCAGTACATAGACGTACTGGCAAGCAAGACTCACAGTTCACCAAAGTGTAGCCTGTCAACACCAAGCACAGATGCCTTGGGTTCGACGGAAGAAAGGGGATATAACAGATGCTGCAACTGGCTGCGCTAACCAACTACAGAGAGTCTACCACTTCCGGCTAACAGAAAGGAGATAAGATCGAGTATTGTAACCAACTGGAAGGTAACTTCAAACAAACCCATCCTGGATCTCGCCCCTTATCCAAAGAAGCAATCCGAGGATAACTCACACAGTTGGATTAAAGATGAATCAAGTTATTGTGTCAATAGTCCTATTACTAGTCAAGTTGTTAACCATTGGGTGTGAGATTGTGAATCATTAGGTTTAAGTTGTCCTGAGTACTTGTTAGCCAGTACTTTCACCAAGTTAACCATAACCGCGGAAAACACGGCTTCTCGAGAAGATTATCCCTGCAGGGTTGCACCAATTTGGCCGTACACGTATGAATAACCCGCCAGATGGGATGCCTCCCACCAAGCGGGGCACTCAACACAACTCAACTCTTCTTCGCATCAAGCCCAAAGCACCTTGGGCGCACGGCTAATCAAGCCCCGAAGAAAAGGGACCCTCATAGCACTCTAAGACCGTGTCCCCCTATATGCCGACTACAAAAGTTCCACCCTGCGCTGGGCTCGCAAAAACATGCATGCGGCAAATGGAAAACACGAACTAAATGAGGCGATTTGGACGAGATGCGAATCGAATCAAATTGAGGGGGGCGCCCATACTCGCTTCCCACATGCGGGTAGTGCGCTCATCATGGATCAGCAGACAAGACCCTTTTCCTATTAGGGTCGACACTAGCAGGCCTCAAAACCACACAGGGCCTCCTGCCGGTGCCTTATCATCAAATTATTATTTAACAATAACATTAGCATGATTGATTGATTAAACATCGAGCCCCCAGAACATAATAAAAATATAGTAACTGAAAGTAACGGGTAACAGACTCGAGCAAAACAACCTAAGCATGCTAGTAAAACACTGGCTCAATCAAAGGGGTTGTAGGAGTGGAGGTGAGGCAATATCAGGGTTAAGGGATTCATGTGATAGGTTCGTAACAGAAACAACTGTACATAGGGCTAGCAAAATAGACAACGGAAAGTATCGGCAACCAATGTTGAAAGGAACACAGTGGTTCATGTGAGTGATAACTTGCCTGCAAACTCAGCAGCCCGGTACTGAGCTAGATCCTCAGAAGGGGTGTCGTAAAGATCGTCGGTCTCAACGTCGTCGTCTATTCGAGAAGAAGCAAACAAACAAGGCAGAAATATAAACAATCAATATCATGGCATAGTGCACAATCATGGGATGATGCATGTCAAGTTAATGGTTGCATCAAAATAAACTAGTTAACATGGTAACACAATTTAAGTGGACCCATATGCAATTGGATTGCATATGGAAAAAGGTCCATGAATTAAGTGGAAACAAATGATCTACAATTTATTACCATGTGAAAGTTGTTTAGCATGATGCATGCATGAGGAAAACAACAAAATAACAACAATAGATGCAAGTGGAAAAGGAATTTAACAAGTTTGGAAATTATTTATTAAGTTTGGAAATTTTGGGTTACTTAAACATGTCACACAAGCATTTGTTGTTTTCATCAATTTAAAGTGTTCAAAACAAATAACAAAATTCATATTTGAAAAGAATACCAAATTTTAGTTGGATTACATGTTTCAAATATTGAAATAGGAGTTAGGATGAATTTATTATGACTTAAACAATATTAAACAAGTTTTAAATGAATTTAAAACAAGTGTGAATTTTATTTGTTCAAAACATAAATTCAAACTCACATTTGAAAAGTTCATACTTTTCTAGTTTGAAAACATATCTTGCATGTTTAAAAATAATTTATTTTGAGCAAGTTATGATTTATCAAATTTAAATGATTTAAACAAGGTTTAAATTATTTAGGCAATTTAAATTATTCAAACCATGCAACAAATTTTATATTTGAAAAGGTTATTTGAAATAGCATGGAAAACATATTTTATTTGCATTATTTGGATTAATAATGAATTAGTTATGGATTTTATCAAATTGCAATTGAATTATTTGAATTCAAATTTGAATTGCATTTTGAAAATTCAAAACAGGAAACAAATGCTAGAGATAGATAGACAATTTAATTTAGAGCAGTGAACATATTTTATTTTTATTATTTGAGTTTATAAAATGAAAGTTATTATCAAATTACTTTCAGGGGCCAATCTGTAAAAAGAAAGGACCTAGGTTTAAAACAGAAACTTTGGAAAATGTTTTCTACGCACAGAAACGTACCCAGGGCACTGCCAGATGGGCCCTGTGCCTGCGCGTGCTTGCGTGGCACGTGAGTGGCTGACAGGGGGCCCTCCCTGTCAGCGCTGCGGTGCAAAAAGTGGGATTTATCCCGGGCGAGGCCAGGACTCGAACCCTGGACCTCACCCTTGCGCGCACTGACTGCAACCAGTGCGCTGCGCTGCGTTTGTTGTCAGTATACGCCGCTCAGGGAGGATATCGTTCAGATCCAACGTTAACTGACGAAACTGAAACAAAGTTTCAGTCTTGCAACAGTGACTGACCGCGGCGGAGGGGATCGATGGGCTACCGGCGACGAGGCCACGATCTGGCGGCGTTGAGCAGGTGGATGTGCGCGCAAACGTTAGGGGAACATGTTCATGACCGTGGAGTGCTCGTGAACGTACCGTAACGAGCTCAACGGTGATCATGGCGGCACGGTGGTGGATGCCGCCGGCGATTCAGAGAAGGACCCGCGCAACCAGGAAACGAACAACGCGTACAGCGGGCGGGATCGCTTCGGGAGCTCACCGGGAGTTTGTCGGAGGCGAGAGGAGGCCGGGGAGCAGACGGTGGCGATGGCGCGGTGAGGATGTTCAGAAAAACCGCGGCGGCGTCGAGCTCGTCGTCGTCAATCCAGAGGGTCACCGTGGCCCAGCAGTTGTCGTCGAGGGAGAGGAGGAAGCGGCGGTCTGGTTTTGGTGGCTAGGTGGGGTGGAGGAGCGACGAGGTGGCGGTGGCAGCCATGGATTCAGGCGAGCTTGCTCCGGTGAGAATTCAGAGAGGGAAATTGGGGCAGAGAAGGAGAAGATGGCGGCGATCGCGAGGGGATAGGTGGTAGCTAGGGTTAGGGCGGCGGCGCAGTGCCCTAGGGGGGTCTTATAGGGGGTACGGGGCTCTGCTAGCCGTCGGCGTCGTCCGCTGCCGCCGTGGCGTGCGTGGATGCGCTGCCGTACTGCGGGACGACGGGGCGGCAGCGCGAAGGGGTACGCGGGCTGGCTAGGTAGGTTAGTGGGCTGGGCCGCTAGGTTAGCTGCCGCGCGCGCTCTGTTTTTCTTATTTCTGCTTTTCTGTTTTTTTTTGTAGCAAAAAGAAATGGAAGCAAATGATACGTTTTTGAGTTTTTAAAAATTTAGGGAAAATTCATGTGGGTTAATTAGGTCAATAACTACCAAATGTCAACTTTGGTTTTCAAAAACATTTGAATTATAGTGCTGTTTGAATTTGGAGTGTATTTGAATGAATTTTATGATTAATTGGTTATTGAAACAATATTTTTAAAATAGGGTGAGCAAATGAATTTAATTGGAAACAAAGAGCACAAAAATGTTTTGGTTATTTTTTATAATTTCAAATTGGTGTGTTGTTTGAATGTTTTTGGTTTGAATTTGAATAATTTGATAATTAACTGATTAATAATGGAAACAATGTTTTTATTAGGGTGACCCCTAATGATTAAATAGAACAAATGTGATTAGAATTTGGTTGGTATTTTTATAATTTTCAAATGAGGTGCTGTTTGAAGATGCTTTGAATTTGAAAGCAATTTGGAATTACTTAATTGAAATAAAACTACCATTTTATTAGTTGATCAAATATGGAATAATTGGAAACAAAAGTTTGTTTGAGTTGAACTTTTATTTGAAAACAAGATTGTAACATGACAAGTATGAACACATCATTTGAAATTGTTTGAATTTCCATTATGAAAACAGAATAAAAACAGAAGCAAAACAAATAGTAACAAATGCAAACAAGGGAATAAACATTATGACATGATGCAATACTTTAATGACAAGAAATCAAACATTCTAGGGGTATTTCATACTTGGGATGTTACAAATTTGATACGTGTTAGATATGTTGCAACACATGTATTCTTCACATACAACAAACAAATAGAAGATGCAAGATTGTACGTGTGCGTTACCTTGACCATTGGAAGACCAAAACGGCCTCCTTGAACGCAATCTGGATGACGGCAACATCCCGTTTATCCGCCGTATACTCCAGATCAAGCCCGAAGAACCGGTGTTCATCGGGAGAGGAGAAATAGAGATTGGTCAAATGCGCAAGAGGACCGGGGAGCCTTTCGCAACTGTTGGTGTAGCACACCTCGAGTTGCTTGCCGCATGGTGTGGGACCACGGTATATCTCCCAAACTTCAACCATGGTGTGCTTGGTGGAGGAAGATCAAGAGAGGAAGAAGAGAAGACAGAGGAAGAAGAGAGAATACAGAGAAACAGAGAGACTCGCGATCGGGAACTGTAGCAATAAAACCGCCGCGCGCGGGAGGCGAGCAGTTTGTACAGAGACCCTTTAGCACCGGTTGTTAACACAAACCGGTGCTAAAGGTCTGTACAGGGCGCGCAGTCTGAATGTGGCCCCAAGTACAGACCTTTAGTACCGGTTTGTGTTAACAACCGGTGCTAAAGCCCCTTTCGCACCGGTTGTTAACACAAAACGGTGCTAAAGGCCAGTAGTGGGGCGATATCTCGAGAACTTGTGAAAATTTTGCTCATTTTCATTCGTGCGTCTTCTCTCCTAGCACGTACGGCGAAGCCCTGCTCCGGCCGCGCCTCCGTCCGCCTCGCCTCCGTCCGTCGCGCCTCCGTCCGCCTCTGCCTCCGTCGCCGTCGCCGCCGCTGCCCTCTGCCTCCGTCGCCGTCGATCCCCCGCGGCCCCGCCTCCGTCGCGCCGTCGCCGTCCGCCTCCGTCGCCCCGCCTCCGCCTCCGCCGCCTCCGCCTCCGCCGCCCCGCCTCCGTCCCGCCTCCGCCTCCGCCGCCCCGCCTCCGCCCCGTCGATCGCCTCTCGCCCCTCGCCGTCGCCCCGTCGCCCTCTGTACGCGCGTAGGTAAGTTTTATTTTTGTTTTTACAATTTTGTTTAGTGTTAGAATTTTTAGAGTTAGTGTTAGAATTTTTAGTGTTAGTGTTAGTGTTAGTGTTAGAAATTTTTAGAGTTAGTGTTAGATTTTTTTTAGAGTTAGTGTTAGTGTTAGAAATTTTTAGAGTTAGTGTTAGATTTTTTTAGAGTTAGTGTTAGTGTTAGAATTTAGTGTTAGAAATTTTTAGAGTTAGTGTTAGATTTTTTTAGTGCTTTAATTTGTTTTTACAATTTTGTTTAGTGTTAGAATTTTTGTGTTAGAATGTTGTGTTAGAAGTTAGTGTGTTAGAAAATTTCACTAAGTCGTTAGTGTTAGAAAATTTCAGAAAGTTAGAATAATTGCACTAAGTTAAGAAATTTTACTAAGTTACCATTTTGTTCCTGTTTAACTTTCATCTTATTTCTGTTATATTTCTCAATTTACTATTTTTTACTAAGTTAGAAACACTAAGGTATTTTACTTAATTATGGAATATTTACTTAGTCCGGGCATGTTTTTAGTTCATGTCTCTGTTGGACCCGCCGGGCGATGTCCGGGACTGGGCCCCGCCAGACTGGCACTGGGAGCTCCTTAGTACCGGGGCACGCGGCTTGGTGAGAAATCCGGGTGACGTGGTCGACCCGGATATTCTTTGGTGGCCATCGCGTGGGCCACGCTCGGTGCGGAGAGAGCCGGCCCCTGAGGAGGTGGTACAACAGCGTATCAGAGAGGAGGACGAGCACGTCCGTCGCTACATGTACTTGCTCGATATGCAGTATAGGCAGTATAGCAACAGTTGGTCGATTATTCGGAGGGTTCGTTACCACGTGAGCTATGACCCTATGAGGGTTCCTTATCTATGGATGCGTAGCACCCGTGACTCAGCACCCCGCGGCTTATGACCCGGTCGGAGTTAATTATTTTGAGAGATGTCACGAGACTATGTATAAGTGATATTATTCGATCGTGATGTATTAGGGTTAAAAAAAATTAACCCGAGCTATGTAACTCTTGGTGTGTCCAGAACTATTATTTCATTAATATGTCCAGAACTATTATTTTATTACTGTCCGATGAAATAATTTCGCCAAGTGCCCGATGAAAATTTTGCTAAGTGTTCTTCATTTTATAAATTTTACTAGCAGGTGTTGAGCTATGGATCCCCAAGAACCTGCACATGATCCGCACGCCGATAAACTCGCGGGAATGGGTGAGGCAGAGAAGGAAAGATACATGTGCGAGATGATTTTTAATAATGCAACGGCCATATATCGTGATGACGACGGTGGTCAGGCGTTTAGCAATCAATTTTTGAACGACTCCGGTGACGGAGATCAGAATATAGAAGATCTAGTAGATGATGAAGACGACAACGTCGAGGATGAAGAAGTGCCCTCCAGAACAAACTCTGCCAATGTATATCTCAAGTCACTGTTCACGCAACAATTAATTTGTATTGCACTTACTAACGAATCATTATTTTCCCGTTTAGGCGCCCTCCGGAACAGCTAGCGCAAGTACTGAGACAAAGTCGAAACGAGGCACGGCCGCAAGGTTGAAAGATACCGCAAGCTTCCCGATCGATACAGTTGCTGCTGATGGCAAACCACTGCAGCCCCCAGAAACTTATCGCAAATTCGTAAATCAGTGCGGAGTTGTTGTAAGAGACCTGGTCCCGATCAACTTAATAGAATGGAATAAGCCGAAGACCGGGGCCAACGTTGGAGCTAGTTATGTCGATGAAAGATTGAAAAAAATTATTTGCGAAACGCTATGGCTAAATTTCAGCGTAGCGAGCGATAAGAAGAAGAAAGTCGAGCAGTGGGCTTTGAAGAAGATGGCCACACAATTCCAGAGGTGGAAGAAAGAACTGTGAAAGAAATATAAGGACGAAGATCCAGTTTTCACTGGGAACCTAGTGAAGATAAGAGACGCTTGGGATGATTTTAAGGCGTACAAGAAATCGGGTGTCTTTACATCCCGATCGGCCACAAATTCGGAGAATGCGAAGAAGAAGAAATATCACCATATTTTGGGGTCAGGTGGCTACATGACTGCCCTTCCTAGGTGGCGAAGCTATGAAGCTGCGCTTGTGAAAAGAGGTATCATTCCACAGACACATGACTGGCCCGATAGGTCCAAGTTCTGGTTGTTCGCGCATGGGGCAACGTTGGACGCTGAGACTGGGATGATTGTTGCTCAGGGACCATGGTCGGAAAAAATAACAAAAGTCGTAGCAGAACTAGAGAAGGCAATAGAAGCTGTTCGAAAAGGAACTTTTGTTCCCGATAGAGAGAACGACGAGCTGACGAGGGCACTCGGGAACCCCGAAAAGTGGGGACGAACACGAGGCTTTGGAGCCTCTACCCCGTGGAGCCAAGGGTTTGCAGCGGACATTGGCACTTACAGAAGCCGTGATAGAAGCAAGAAAAAGGCAATGGAACGGCTATCGACATTAGAACAAAAGGTGGACTTTCTCTTGAAGAAAGGGGGACACCCTCTACCTGACACTGAAGAGGAAGTAGAACATCGTCCTGCACCTGATCAGCTGCAAATAGAAGACGATCATGTAGCAGATGCCGTCCCATCTCAGCATAGAAGCAGCGTTGGTTCCACGCACATGCAGCTAGAAGACGGTCGTGCAGTCGAACCGTCGGCGCCTCACTACCCCGTGGATGATATCACGGAGAAGACAAACTGTGAGATACATATGCCAATGGGGAACATATCCTTCAGGGTGGCGTCAGGCTATGCTTTACCGAATCAACCTGGAGCAACCTACCATGGTGGTCAGATTCCAGCATCCCATGCTCGTGTCGGGTTGTCAACAATTACGCCGGGATGCCATTCAATTGAGCTCCATATTCCTGGAGGTGAAGGCGAGAAGACACTGGGAGAAATGGAGCTTGGTATCATATTGTGGAATAAGAAACACATCGTGTTTCCTAACTCGGCGCCAAGGCCACCGACTCCTCCAGGTACAAATGCACCATATATACCTCCATCAATTACTGAATGTTGCACCACATGTAAGCTTATTTTTAATAGTTTTTTCACTTTCGTACAGAGAATGCACGACCTCCAAGTCCAGCCCCCAACGAACCTCCAAGTCCACCCCACAACGAAGATTGGGAGCCCGAGGCCGAGGGTCCATCGCCCGTGCACTCCCGTGAGCCGACGGATGCGCCCACTACGGGTACGGCAAAGCGGAAGCTGAAGTTCAGAAGAAACGGGACTCCTCCCAAGAAGAGACCAAGGAAATCGAAGAAAGTCGAGACTCCGCCGAAGTTACCAGGCCTGATGACTCCGGAGGAACTAACCGATGTCGTGAAAGCCAAAACCAGCGCATGGTTCGCACAGTTTCCCCTGAAGCCCCCTCCAGACACCTGGAAGGAAACTCTGAAGGACATCCCAAAGTGGAAAATTGAGCGGACCATCGACAACTTATATTATCCTGCACCGCCGCCACCGCCGCCCCTTTCAGAGTATGAACGGTACATTGAGAAGACGCACACCGCACAGATGAAGCAGACGGAGGAGATGAAGCAGGCGGAGCAGACGAAATGCGGGAAACAAGTTCCCCAGCTCGGACAACAAGAAGCACGGTCAATTGCCCCGCTCAAGGTCTTATCTGACCAGGCTTCAGTGTCCGGTCCACGCATGGGCGACGTGGGTTACGCTATTGCTGATGTGGTATATACATACAAGCCCGGGCACCCTCTGGTCGAAAATCCTACTGATCTAACAACCCAACTACAGAGTTTACATGATTGGTACTTGGAGGCCGCAAGGCAGGAGAGAGACTGTATCATGGCTCAAGTTCAGGATCAACACTACTTCGGAGATTACGGTGTCGAGCTTGGGTTCGATGATTTCTTCCAGATGTACAATCAACGTGCCCTCGACAAGTCTATCCTCAGCTGCTACTGTTTGTAAGTGATTTATTTGTGTAATTTAATTATTTAGTTAAGCTCGCGTTCGTTGCCCGTATAATTATCACTCACGACATTCTTTTTGTACGCTACTATGCAGAATGAAGATTCGTGAATGCAGGCTGGCAGGAATCTGGGACTTTGGGTTCATTGACCCGTATTCGTATCATCAAAACACAGTAGAAAGGTTCAACAAGGATACACCGGATGATTTGCTAAGGTTTTTGAAGCGACAAAGTACCAAAAAAGAAATACTTTGGCCCTACGGATTCAAATGAGTGTTACTGTCTTGTAGACATTCCATTTTGCTTACCTGATGTTAAGTGTAATTGATGAGTATGCATGACTGCGTGTGTACACGTGCGCAGCGGCCACTTTATATTGTTCATCATTAGAATCGATAAAGGACAAGTTGAAGTCTGGGACTCGTTAACCTGGGGCGCTGACACATGGAAGACCGCGCATCAGATGCTTCAAAAGTATATATATATCGGCCTTTCGTTCATCGGCCTCTTTTTCGTTCATTTCCTGATATCAAGTAAGTAATAATTAACTCTTCTATTCATTTTTCTTTTGTCTCCCAGGGTTTGGCAAATGTTCATCAAGGAAGAACCCGGTACATGGGCAGACAATCTCCACTTTCAGATTAACAAAGTAAGTAGTACTACGTACCCTGATTTAAATACCATTACCATTCTCTTGATTATTATTAATTTGACTGAATTATGTTTCTCGTATATAGAAAGTCCCGCAACAACCACAGGGAACTGATTATTGTGGATACTACGTTTGCGAGTTCATTCACAGGACGATCAATGAGAAATCCCGTACTAGGAGAAATCTAGAGGTACGTAACCGGATCTTCACAACTTTTTTTATGTTGCCATTAATTATGTTTAGTTTTGTTCATAACTTAATTGTTTTCATCTACTTCTTTTCAAGATGGCACGAAAGCGGGCGCAGCTCAAACCAATCGACCGTTGCAAGGCTATTGCAGAGGAATTGGCAGGATTTCTTCTCACGCAAGTCATAGCAGAAGACGGAGAATTTTTCCATCCTATGAACCAATAGCCAGCTCCCTTCTCTATGCAAGTATACAGCTATTGAAAACGAACTTCAGATTATGTAATTCTAGGTCGATTACTTCGTGTTACATGTATATATATATGTACTTTTATTTGGTGCATCAACATTTAACCGCAAACACGGAATCGGAAACACTTAACCGCAAACACGGAATCGGTGTTTCCGGATACGTATTTCCGATTACGTGTTTTCTGATTATGTAAACGGAAACACGTAAACGGAAACCCTGAAAATACGGAACACGCCCTAAACCCTAAACCCTAAACCCTAAATACGGAATCGAAAACCCTGAAAAGAAAAGGAAAAAAAGAGAAAAAAAAAGCTTTAGGACCGGTTGGTGTTACCAACCGGTTCTAAAGGTCCTCCGCCTGCGCGCGCTCTTCGGCGCCCACGTGGAGGCCTTTAGAACCGGTTGATGACTGACCGGTTCTAAAGGGGGGGGGCCTTTAGTCCCGGATACGTAGCACCGGTTTTGTATCCGAGTCCAAAGGCCCTTACAAACCGGTGCTACTGGCCTGTTCTCCACCAGTGACCCTGATCCAACGGCTCACAACCGCTCGAAAGAAACACACCGTAGCCCTGATCGAACGGCTCACAACAGTTCAAAAGAAACACACCCATGATCCAACGACTCACAAGCGCTTGAAAGAAACACACGATCCGTGTGATTCTATCTGATTGGTCCAAACGAAACCCTAACCATTTCGTCCCGGTAGGTCAAACAGGCCGGGACTAAAGGGACGATCTGTTTCCCAACGAAACCCAACCATTTCGTCCCGGTTGGTAAAACAGGTCGAGACTAAAGGGATATGTTTTCTTCTCACTATATATATGTATGCATTGCCACACCATTGGCATAAACACATACAAACTCACCACTCTCTCATGGCTTCTACCGTACCCACTCTAACATTCATCGAGGCGGAGGCACTTTCCGCCTCGAACTACCCCTGCCCGCCCGCCTACAGCGTTCCCACCGGTTGGTTGATGAGCGCCGGAGGATTGCCGGTCCCTCCTCTTCCTCAAGGTGTGGCGCGTCGGGCGGCCATCACGAACTACTACTACCACGAGCTCACGCCGGAGCAGCGGAGGAATCCCAGTTGGAATCCTGACTACCGCCCTACTTGGGACGCCTTCTTCATTAATCGGCGTGAGTTCACCGTCCGACGATAGTGACAACGACGGCGGCGACTACGAAGACTACGAGTCGGAGTACTATAGGCCTAGGCAGGAGTATGACTAGCAGATATCAGATCCAGTCTTGCCATTATGTAGATATATCTATGCTCTCCGTTTAGGTTTAGATCCACTCTTGCCATTATGTACTGCCTTTTTTTATCTCTCTATATATATCCAAGATGAATGTTTGTGTGCAATATGGGCGCGAGCGCCGGCGCAACAATATTTGTGAACACTTTTTCAACACCTCGTGTGCATAGTAAAATAACACACACTAAGGGCATCTCGAGCCGTGTCACCCCCCAGGGCCCAAAACGCCGCCGTTTTGGGGCCGCCGCGGCGACTAACGGCGCTAATCTGGAACCTGGGGGGCAGGGTTCCCAGTCGACCCCCAGCCCAACAATCGGCCCAAAATTTATGGAACCATTGATTCGACGCACTTTATTGATTCGACGCAAGCCCAACAATCGGCCCAAAATTTATGGAACCATTGATTCGACGCACTTTATTGATTCGACGCAATTTTCATAGAAATTTAAAGTAAAACATTGTGAAAAAACTTAAAAACTACGGTCGCCCTGGCCTGGCGGCGACTACTCTAGGCGTCGTCGTCTTCATCGTCGTCCTCCTCGCGGTCGTCGTAGGCCGACCGGTTGGAGGGGCCAGATTCGCGGTCGTCCTTCGCCACCATGGCGAGCCAGCGCCACTCCGCCTGGCCTTGCATCCGCAGCCGGTGCAGCTGCGCCTGCTCGGAGGGCTGGCGGTTGCGCCGCTCGCTCTGCAGCACCACCTGCCGCCGGTCGCCGTCGTACCGCGCGATGAGCGCCTGCTGCTCGGCCGACGCCGCGTTTGCGGTGAGCTGCCGGTAGGCCTCGCGCTCCGCCTCCTCCCTCCGGTTGGTCTCCAGGGACGCCCGAACGGTGGCAGCCTCGGCCGCCGCCGCCGCCTACTCGAGGCCGGCACGAACCCGGTGGAACGCCTCCTTGTTCTGCCAGGTCTCGAAGTAGTAGTACGCCGAGTGTTGCTCGGGCCAGACGGGCATCCTCCTCCGGTCCCTCCTCCAGCGTCGTGCTTCCTGCGCCGGCTGCTGCCCGGGCGCCACCTCTTCCTGCGCCGGCTGCTGCTCGGGTGCCGCCTCCTGTGCGCGGAACCGGCGAGTCATCGTGGCTAGGTGCGGCGAGGGTGGCGAGAGAGAGCGCGGCGAGGACGAGGAGGTGGGCGACGAGAATGGGAGAACGGCGAGCGGCGAGGGCCCTTTTTATAGCCTGGCGGGCCAGTTACTGCGCCGCGCGTGTCAGCGCTGCCGCCACGCCATTACTCCGGCAGCCTTTGACTGGGCGCATGCACTGGCCGGCCGCCACGCCATTACTCCGGCAGCCTTTGACCGGCGCGGGCGCCGAGAAGAAGATAACGGCGGGGGTTTCTGTTCCCGCGTTTTTTCGACGCGTCACTGACGGAGCTGGCCCGCGTAGGCTGCCCTCACTCCTCCAATCAAAAAAAGATGGAAGGGGGGCTGTGAGGCAGTATATGTAGGGAAGGGGGGCATTGGTCCCGGTTTGTGGAATGAACCGGGACCAATGCCCATGCGCGTTCCACATGGCCTGCGGCTAGGCATTGGTCCCGGTTCATGCCACAAACCGGGACCAATGCCTCCCCACGAACCGGGACCAATGCCCCCAGGTGATTTTTGTTGCCCCGGGCGCACAAACCAGGACCAATGCATAACATTTGTCCCGGATTTTGTTGCAACCGGGATAGGTGCCCCCTGGCCCCCTGGACGAAAGGGGTTGTTTCCACTAGTGATTGTGTCTAGCCGTTGTTTTCATATTCAGCTTATAGAACTAACTAATTCATTGTCATTTTTTTCAAATATGTACTCCGTCCGTATCAAAATATAAGATGATTTAGCACTTTCTAAACAAAACGTATCTAGACATGTTTTAGTGTATACATTCATATGCATCATCATACACTAAAACATGTCTAGGTACATGTTGTTTAGGAAATGCTAGCTAAAACATTTTACATTTCGATGCGGAGGGAGTAGTATATAAACTACGTATGTCTATGTGTAGAAAATGTAACGTCATAATGTTTTCGCAATATTATTTGAGTTGTTGCTTGTTCATGATGTAACTCGTTCCTACTGAAAACAAAATCATGTTACTACCGGAAAAACCAACGCTGCCGAGTATCTGCCGATACGTCGAGTGCTAAAACTCAGGATACTCGGCATACAATTCTAGAAGCCGAGAAAATACAAATAACACTCGGCATATAGCGTGTCTGCCGAGTATGCTCTGCTCACCGCACTCGGCATATATAAAAACCCCGGCATATAGCGTGTCTGCCAAGTATGTTCTCGTACAACACTCGACACAAATATTTATGTCGGCAAACATAACCAAAACACTTGGCAAATAGAAACGCTCGGCACATACGTATCCAATGCAGAAAGTGAAAGCTTGATTTAAGCAACATTGGATATGATTTGGAACAAGAAGAGAAAATATGCACATAAATAGACAAATCATCAAAACCAAAATCCCTTAATAGGGGTGGTGGCCGTAGCCACTGTGTATGAGTATGCTTGATATGACACCGCAAATATATATCTTGGGCGTATTGTCGAAACTCATCATTGAAGCACATTATGTCATTGAAATGACCATTAGTTATGCATGATTTGTTTTATTTATGCATTATAGGAGTAGTGTTGACTCATTAATTCAAGCACATCTAAGAACCAAATAAGAGTCTAGTAGATGTGTGTATGCAATATTTTCAATCAACTAAAGTTGCTTGCACATACGATATTGTGCTCACTCCTCATTTTCTTGAATCTCTTCTCATCTGGAGGCTGTGTGAGGATGTCAGCGAGTTGATCTTTGGTGTTGACATAACAAAGTGAGACGTCTCCATTGGCAACATGATTACGAATGAAATGATACCGAATCTCAATATGCTTGGTTTTTCCATGAAGGGCCGGATTGTGACCAATTTTAATAGTACTCTCAGTGTCATATAAAAGAGGCATTGTCTTAATCTCAATTCCAAAATACTTAAGACATTGCCTCATCCATAAAATTTGAGAGCAATAACTAGCGGTAGAAATATACTCCGCTTTCGTGGAGGAGGTGGAAATACAATTTTGATTCTTGGAAGACCAACACACAAGTGACCTACCAAGAAATTGGCAAGCACCCGAGGTTGATTTTCTATCCACCTTGTCACCTCCCTAGTCCGCATCCAAATATCCCACAAGATCAAAAGTTGAGTTTGATGGATACCAAAGACCATGTTTGAGGGTATCAACCAAGTACCTAAGTATCCTCTTGACCGCAATCATATGGCTTTCCTCGGGGTTAGATTGAAATCTTGCACACAAATCCACACTAAACATAATATCCGGTCTTGATGCACAAAGATAAAGCAAAGATCCAATAATAGAGCGATAAAGTTTTGGATCAACCGGTATAGCTTCGTGATCCATTGTAAGATTCACGGTTGTTGACATTGGATAAGCTAGTGGCTTGGCATTGATCATATCAAATTTCTTGAGGATGTCTTGCATGTATTTTGCTTGACAAATAAAAGTTCCTTCATAATATTGCTTGATTTCAAAACCGAGTAAGAACTTTAATTCCCCCATCATAGACATCTCAAACTCACTTATCATTAGTTTAACAAATTGGTCTAAAAACTCACATTAGATGATCCAAATATAATATCGTCAACATATACTAGCATACTAAGAAATGTCCATCTACACTTTTGGTGAGTGTGGAGTCGATTACCCCAAGTACGAAACCACGATCCTCTAATAACTCATTTAAATGATAATACCAAGCATGTGGGGCTTGTTTGAGGCCAGACAAAGCCTCATGGAGGAAGTAGACATGGTTAGGATACTTGGGATCCTCGAATCTCGGGGGTTGTTTAACATATACTAATTCATTTAGAGGTACATTTGGAAAGCACTTTTAACATCCATTTGATGAAATATGAAACTATGACTAGTGGAAAATGAAAGTAATATACGGATGGATTCAAGTCTAGCTACGGGAGCAAAAGTTTCACCGTAGTCAAGTCCTTCGACTTGAGAGTAGCCTTGAGAAATCAATCGAGTCTTCACTACAAGGGAATCGGTCTATTGCAACGAAATCTGTAGCTACGGCTTTTTTTCGTTGCGATATAATCACATATTACGACAACCTCTCAGGTTGTGGTGATAGGGCACTCTTATTTCCACGACTCTTTTTGGTGGCGATAAATTATCGTTTTGTTGCGGTAGATGCCTCCTATTGCCACGATTTGTACTGCTGTTGGAATACAAGCGTGTTTTTGCGACAGAGTATTTTTGTTGCGCGATGCACTCCTTTTGTTGCCTTAGAGACATGGTATTCCAACGAAATAAGCATTCGTGGTGATATTCAGTCATATATTGCAACATCTGTATTTGTGTTGCGGTAGTTAGAAATAATGTTGCAAAAAAAAGCTAACTATTGCAACCAAATTTTTCGTGTGGCAATACCATATGTTTTACGCCTCAAATTTATCCTGCGGCAATACCTATTGTTTACTGCGATAATTTGGGTCGTATGGTAATAGGTTAAACGTAAAGCAACAATCACCGTACTGTTGCGAAAATGAACAAGTTATTTTGCAACGACCATTCATAGACTAGCTTAACGGGCCTTTAGGCCGTGCCCTTGATCACTGTTGCAATTTTCTTAGGACTACACTTCATTTTTGGTCCAGTATCTCAGTTTTGTGAGCACATTATTTTTTTTAATATTGTTTGCAACTGAATTTCTACAACACTTAGAATTTTACTAATGTTGCAACTAGTGACAGTACTTAATAATCAATCAAGAACTCATATAAGACGCAATTTCACTGGTACATTTATCATGGAAATTCAAAATTTCTAAACACTTAAACTTTGGAATATTTAAACAAAAATTATGTTATTACACGATCTTTCATCCATGCATGTTCATGGCAAAACATTTAAGCCAAACAGTGCAGAGACAGCCTACACAAAGAATCCATGGTCATCATCCAATTCATCTTGTACCAAAGGAGCAACATGACCATCATTTATGTAAGCCTCATCATCATCAGTATCAACATCATATTCGACTTGGTCTTCCTCAAACTCAGCAGGTGTTAAATTATTTATGACTGAAACATCAACGCTGATTCCTTCATCATCATTTCTGCACCAACTAGTCATCTCGTCAGGTACAGTAAATTCTGGAACTGTAATTCCTGCATCGACAACATCCTGTACATCTGCATCACCACGTTCATCTCCTTCTGCAAGATCATCAAGGTCTGCACCATTTAAAACCGAAGGAGCAAACAAATTGCGTGGATTCATTTTTATAGCACTTGCCCAATTAGGGCTCTTCACATCTCTCACATAGAAAACCTGTGCAGCATGGATGCCTAGAATGTAAGGGTCTTCCGTGAATTGGTGCACAGTAGTGTCAAGGTCAATAATTCCATATTTGTCCCTCTTATACCCCTTACTATGATTTCTATTGGCAGGAGGCACGTCGAACCAGTCGCACTGCAATAGAACAACCTCCTTATCAGGAGGAAAGTCAAGAAATATGATTTTCTTTATCACCCCATAATAATCAGTACTGCCGGTGCTTTCTTGCGCATTGACTACGACGCCACTATTTTGGGTACTCAAGTCTAGCTCTATTTCGGTATTACGAAAGTAATATCCATTCAGTACTGTACGGTTGAACACACCAGCAATTTGATCAGGCCCTTTAGCTAGTGTATACAACAGACTGTTGACCTTCCCATCTTTATGGAGTTGTTTGATCTGTTTCATGGAATAGAATATGTGTGAGTGTACTATACACCATTGTTTTTTTTATTACGAGAAACATTTATGAAAATGCTAAAGTAACTTACCCGTCTTTTGAACCAGCCAATAAAATCTTCCTTGTGTTTCTTTTTAGGATTAGGACAATTGTTCTTTTTGAGCTCGTCAATATGTTCCCTTCAAAAAGAAATGATATATGGTTACTTCATAACCAAAGTATTAATGCATATCATGATATGAAACAAATACATAAGTATCCTTACTGAATCCATGGCTCGGTTTTCTCGCAGTTTGTTATTATGTGGTGCCTCATTTGATTAAGAGCTTCCAAAGACAGTGATTCACGGGCAAAACCTTTCTTGGAGTAATCAACTGCACTCATTATGCTAATCCCTGTTGGTGCTTCATCTGTAGCTCCATCTTCATGGCGTTCAGACTGACTTATTTTTGTAGGCGAGCCTTTAACAAATCGACTGCAGAACGTCATGCACTCTTCAAGTATGTACCCCTCTGCAATTGAACCTTCTGGATGAGCCTTGTTACGTACATATCCCTTCAACGTACGTAGGTATCTCTCAACCGGATACATCCATCTATATTGTACAGACCCTGCGAACCATGCTTCTCGAGCTAGATGAATTGGGAGATGCATCATAATATCAAAGAAAGCTGGTGGATAGATCATCTCTAGCTGACATAGAATTTCTGCAATTTGTGTGTCCAAATTCAACAAATCGTCATCCCTTAACTCCTTGGAGCATAAATCGGAAAAGAATTTACTGAGCTGAAGCAATGGGGTAAGGACATTCTCTGGCAGAAGCTTGTGCAACGCAATAGGAAGAAGTTTCTGTAATATAACATGGCAGTCATGAGTTTTGAGTCCACTAAACTTGCACTGCTCGAGGACAACACATCGCTTAATGTGTGAAGCATAGCCATCAGGCATCCGTATGCTCTGCAGAAACCTGAGGAGCATTATCTTCTCTTCCTTTTTTTAAAGCATACACACCTTTCTTCATTTTGTACTTATCCTTACCGGCGGGCTTTGCGTGCTGATCCTCCCTAATTTTCAATAACTCCAAATCAAGGCGAGCCTTCGTACCATCCTTTGTTTTCCCATCCATCTCAAGCAAAGTACCCAGAGTGTTGTCACAAATGTTCTTCTCGATGTGCATAACATCCAAATTGTGCCTCACGAGCAAGTGCCGCCAATACGGGAGCTGGAAGAACACACTTTTCTTCCGCCAATTGTGCCAGGGATTAGTTTCCGGTCGCTTTCTCTTATTTGACCGCCCAAATGGTTCATGCGGAATGCTATCAAGCTCCTTTAGAACTTCAATGCCTGTAAGTGGCGCCGGGGCGTCTCTATGTTCTGCCTTGTTGTTGAACATAACCTTGTTTCGACGAAATTTGTGGTGTTTCCGTAGAAAATGTCGGTGTCCCATGTAGCAATGCTTTCTACCAAACTGGAGCCATAAAAAGTCTGTATGCTTGTGGCAGTAAGGGCATGCTAGCTTGCCTTTTATGCTCCAACCACTCAGCATTGCGTAAGCCGGGTAGTCATTGATGGTCCACAACACGCATGCATACAACGTGAAATTTTCTTTAGTTGCAGCATCATATGCTTCAACACCATCCTCCCATAGAACTAACAGTTCATCAATGAAAGGCTGCAAGTACACATCAATGTTATTTCCTGCTGACTTTTGTCCTGGAATAATCATTGACATTATCCAGTTCTCTTGTTTCATACACATCCATGGTGGCAAGTTATATGGGATCAGAATGACAGGCCATGTAGTGTGTGATATACTCATGAGCCCAAAGGGGTTGAATCCATCTGAAGCAAGGCCAAGCCGAACACTGCGAGCATCTTTTGCGAATTCTTTCTGACTATATCTATCATCAAGGCTTTTCCAGGCTTTCGAATCTGTAGGATGCCTCATTATGCCATCATCTTTACGTTTCTCCTTATGCCATTTAATATCAGTTGACATATCTTCTGTCACGTACAACCTTTGCAGTCTTTGAATGAGTGGGAAATACCATAGAACTTTCCGTGGCACTTGCTTCTTTGATTTACGGATCGATGAATCAGCTTTGTCTACGGTTGGACTTTATTTCCATCGAGACGTATGACAGACAGGGCATTCTTGGGCATCAGCATACTCATTACGGAATAGCACACAATCATTATAGCACGCGTGTATCTTCTTGTAATCCAGTCCAAACTCGCGAATGACCTTCCTTACTTGTGCGAGTTAGTAGGAATGCAGTGACCCTTTGGCAGCACCTCCGTGAACATCCGTAGCATTAAGTCACATGCTCTGTTGGTCATCCCAGACACGCACTTGATTTGGTAAAGCTTCACAATGAAAGATATCTTTGCGACCTCCTCACAACCTGGGTACAACGATGTTTTTCCCTCTTCTAATAGTTTGTAGAACGCCTTTGCAGATGCATTTGGCTCCTGTTTCATTCCATCACCTCTCGTGTCTTCTGCATTACTTCCCACTTTTGTGGCCCTTATGAGAGTTTCGAGCATGTCACATATCCCTTCACCACCACCTGCAGCGTCTTCATCATCAGAATCTTCAGCCATGTTGTCCTCCTCGGGTTCACCATGGAATACCCAATTTTTGTAGGACGGATCCATCCCATTCTTAAGCAAGTGCATGGATCTCCTTTTTAGTTTTATGAGCATTATTCAGACATTTCGTACACGGGCAAACGTTTCTTGCGTCTGGTTCAGCACCATCAAAACTAAGTTCCAAGAAACTCTCGATGCCACTTTGCCACTCCACAGAATCTCTATCCTTCTCCATCCAGCTCTTGTCTTGTGACATTTTGCGTTATCTCCGTTTAGCCGGTCTTGTAAAAAAAAAGGAGCAGCATTAATTCACACGTAAGTATTTCGAAACAACACATACATCAGAGAGACAAGCATACTGCTCTTTCAAGTCAGTAAGAATTGCAGGGGATTACATTAGACATTACTTCACAACACAGCGTTCGATTGAAACTAACACTTACACCTGAAACTGACATGGCTATGAAAATATAAAACCTAGTTCGTACCTGAATTCCTGACATTGCTATGAATATTAAACTAACACTTACAACTGAAACTGATAAAACAGACACGCATATGTGAACACAAGCAGCTAGTCTATCTGACAGCAATTGCAATCGCCAATAACTTCATCGAACCGGCTGGATGGAAATCAAGGATTTCATCAGTATTGGTACAAACCTTGTAATTGCGTCTGACGAGCGGCGGAAGCAGCGGTTGAGTACAAGTCGGCGGGGCAGCGTTGGCGGCAGTTCAATAGTTTACGCTAATCGGGTTCGGTTGGCGGCGAGGTAATAGTGGCGGATTGGTCGGTCGCGCAGGGCCGATACAGCGTCGAAGTCGCCTGAGGGCGGATAGGGCAGCGTTGTCGTGTGGGGGCAGGGCAGTTTAGAGGAGACCGGGCAGACATACGTAGCCCTTTCGCTAGCCCAATGGCCCAACCGGAGTATGGGCCTATTAATTGTACAATTTGTCTTCACAGCCCATTTGGCCTGTGAACAATACGTTTTTCCCTTGGCAATAACGTTCAAGTATTATAAATACTATATTAAGTTTTACTAGTTTCATTTTATGATTTAATTTATTCATTTCTAAATGCATTGTTTGTTAATATTCAACACTAGTCGGAAAAGCCCTGTTAGTGGTGTGGTTTTTCTTCAGTTCTGGCATGAAACTCGTACGCCACTGCTATCTAGGTGTCCACTGACGTGTTTCTGCACTCGACACAGGTTACTACATGATCATTCGCGTTGATGTCATAGTCCACATCACTATCCTATAGAAATCGGTAAATAAAAAGGGTATGTAATATTGACTAGAAGCACACAAATGGTATTCAATTATGAGATAACATAACAACCATTAAAAAAATCGCATAAACATTCAAAGATTCAACCAGATATTACTCAGCATTAACATATAATCTAAAAGTTCGCATAAAACTAGAACTCTCAGCTACAACCACAATACCTACTCATCATCTGACTGAATAATGACAACATGTGTATCCTCAGTAGGGAGCTATGGGAACATCATCTTCGGTGTCTTCAGTATCGTCAGGTCGATCGCAGAGGAAGTAGGTGGACACATCACCTTCATCGAGATAGAATGTCAATCTCCCTGTTGGATCCATCTCGTAGCGTTCCACAAGCTGGCCCCATTGCTGACCACCGAAGTATGTTTTTCCATCCTCATGTGTGACTACAACTTTGTGCTGGTGGTCTGGCACTCTCAAGCTCACCAAGTTCACCTCGAGAGTTCTAGGGTGGTCCCAAATTACAACTTGAATATGCTCCAAAAAGTCACGCCTGAATCTGCAAGGTATGATCTGTAAAAAAAAAAAGTACACATTTTTAGTACAAATTTTTTGTCAGTTTTCAAAAAGTAGATTGACCGAAAGTATATACCAATCTGTTTTCAAACCCCTCTGGTAGAACAATGGTAAATTTCTTGTCCATGCACTCCTTGTAGCCACACTGTTCACATACATCCATTGCCTGCGGTGGTGCGTTCCATACACTGAATTCAGATACACATCTAACCATTTACCATTCAAAAATCAACTTAAATCTAACAATGTACATCTAATTTTGGTGGCTGAATAAACTTAAATCTAACAACGAAAATCTAATTTCTAAGTCGATCTACATCTAAAATCACAATAATCATCCACTAGTGGAAACAACCCCTCTCGTCCAGGGGGCCAGGGGGCAGCTGTCCCGGTTGCAACCAAATCCGGGACAAATGCCCTGCATTGGTCCCGGTTCGTGCGCCCGGGGCAACAGGAATCGCCTGGGCGCATTGGTCCCGGTTCGTGGGGGGCATATCGGTCCCGGCTCGTGCCACGGACCGGGACCAATGCCTAGCCACAGGCCACGTGGCACGCGCATGACCTGTTGTCCCGGTTCAGTCCACGAACCGGGACCAATGCCCCCTTCCCCTATATATACTGCCCCAGCCCCCCCTTCTTTCATCTTTTTTTTTGCTTGGAGGTGTGAGAGAGTGTGGTGTTGGTGTTTTTTTTTTACTATGCACACGAGGTGTTCGACGAAATTCCCGAGACGCACACAAGCTCACTGAAAATGGTTTCTTCGACCGAGGTTAACAAATTATCTTTTTCATCTGTAACTGATACATAAAAAAGTATTATTTGTCGATGTACTGTGGTTATCTCTGTATTAATATGTATTTTGATAAACTTAATTATATGATGCAGATGGATGCACGGCAGCGATGGATGTACGGTGACCGACGCACCTCCGAGTATATGGCAGGCCTGAATGCATTTCTTGCTGTAGCTCAGGCGAACAAAGATAATGGCTTCATGTGTTGCCCATGTGTTGATTGTCGGAACGTCAGAGAACATTCTTCCGAAAGAATCCTTCACGGCCATCTACTTCGGAGAGGTTTCATCCCCAGCTATAATTGCTGGACCAAGCATGGAGAAAGAGGGGTTGTGATGGAAGACGATGAAGAAGAAGAAGAAGATCCTTTGTTCCCTGAATACGACAATACTGCAATGGAAGAGAATGCAGAAGAAGGAGGTGATCAAGAACAGGCATCAGAAGAGCCCGATGATGATCTTGGCCGAGTTATTGCTGATGCAAGGGAAGACTGTGAAAATAAATTGGAGAGGTTGATACTGGACAACATATTACAGGATCACAAAAAATTGTTATACCTAAATTGCGAAGATGGTAGCACAAAGCTCGGTACCACACTGGAGTTGCTGAAATGGAAGGCACAAAACGGTGTGACTGACAAGGCATTTGAGAGTTTACTTCAACTAATGAAGCCAAAACTTCCAAAGGATAACGAATTGCCTGAGAGTACGTACGAAGCAAAGAAAGCTCTCTGCCCTCTAGGATTAGATGTGCAGAAGATACATGCATGCATTAATGACTGCATTCTCTTCCGCGGTGAGAAGTACGAGAATTTGGATGAATGTCCGATATGCACTGCACTGCGGTATAAGATCAGAGCAGATGATCCTGGTGATGTTGACGGCGAGCCCCCCCGTAAGAGGGTTCCTGCTAAGGTGATGTGGTATGCTCCTATAATACCACGGCTGAAACGTCTGTTTAGAAACAAAGAGCATGCTAGGTTGTTGCGATGGCACAAAGAAGACCGTAAGAAAGATGGAAAGTTGAGGCACCCCGCCGATGGATCGCAGTGGAGAAAGATCGAGAGAGACTTTCCAGACTTTGCAGGAGAGGCGAGAAACTTATGGTTTGGTCTAAGTACAGATGGCTTTAATCCTTTTGGGGAGCAGAGCTCCAGTCATAGCACTTGGCCTGTAACTCTATGTATGTACAACCTTCCTCCTTGGTTGTGCATGAAGCGCAAGTTCATTATGATGCCAGTTCTCATCCAAGGCCCGAGGCAACCTGGCAACGACATTGATGTGTATCTAAGGCCATTAGTGGAAGAACTCTTAGAACTGTGGGGCAAACCAGGTGTACGTGTGTGGGATAAGAACGAACAAAAGCCATTTGACCTACGGGCGTTGCTTTTCGTGACCATCAATGATTGGCCAGCTCTTAGTAACATTTCCGGTCATACAAACAAGGGATACAATGCATGCACACACTGTTTAGATAAGACTGACAGTGTTTTTTTGGATAAATGTAAAAAGGTTGTATACCTGGGGCATCGTAGATTTCTTCCGATCAAGCATCCCTTAAGGAAAAAAGGAGGGAAGCATTTCAGAGGTGAGGCAGATAACCGAAAGAAGCCTGAGCTCCGTAGTGGTAATGATATATTCGATATGGTCAAGGACCTAGAAGTAATCTTTGGTAAGGCTGCTGGCAGCCAACCAGTTCCGTACGGCCCTGATAAGCGGGCACCCATGTGGAAGAAGAAATCTATATTTTGGGAGCTACCCTATTGGAAAGTTTTAGATGTCCGGTCTTCGATCGACGTGATGCACGTGACAAAGAATCTATGTGTCAATCTGCTATGCTTCCTGGGCGTGTATGGGAAGTCAAAAGATACGCCTGAAACACGGGAGGACCAGCAACGTATGAAAGACCCAAGCAACAAGCACACAGATACAGGGCGCCATTCCTTAAGCAGCTACGCTCTTACTAAAGCAGAGAAGGAAATATTCTTTGAAGTCCTTTACAGTATCAAGGTTCCATCTGGCTTCTCGTCGAATATAAAGGGGATAATAAACATGGCAGAGAAAAAATTCCAAAACCTGAAGTCTCATGACTGCGACGTGATTATGAAGCAATTGCTTCCGATTGCATTGAGGGGGCTTCTACCGGAAAATGTTCGAGTACCCATTGTGAAGCTATGTGCATTCATGAACGCAATATCTCAGAAGGTAATCGATCCAGAAATTCTGACAAGATTACAGAGGGATGTGGTCCAGTGTCTTGTTAGTTTTGAGTTGGTGTTCCCACCATCCTTCTTCAACATTATGACTCATCTCCTTGTTCACCTATGTGAAGAGATTCATATTCTCGGTCCGGTATTTCTACACAATATGTTCCCCTTTGAGAGGTTCATGGGAGTCTTGAAGAAATATGTTCATAACCGTGCTAGGCCAGAAGGAAGCATCTCGAAGGGCTATGGAACAGAGGAGGTCATTGGGTTCTGTGTTGACTTTATTCCTGACCTTAAGACAATTGGTGTTCCTGAATCGCGGCATGAGGGGAGACTGAGGGGAAAAGGAACGCTGGGAAAGAAAACAATGATACCTAGGGACGGGCATTCTTTGACCAAAGCACACTACACAGTTCTACAAAATTCTATGTTCATGGCTACGTATGTCGAGGAACACAAGAATATTGTACGGTCTGCAAACCCGGGGAAGGATGACTCATGGATTAAACGCGAACACATGGAGACTTTCGGAAGTTGGTTGCAAACACGTCTTATAAATGACACCACTGTTGAAGATCAGCTATACATGTTGGCAGGGTCACCATCTTCGACTATTGGGAGTTTTCAAGGGTACGAGATAAATGGGAATACATTTTACACGAGCTCCCAAGATAAGAAGAGCACCAACCAAAATAGTGGTGTCCGCTTTGATACAACAAACGAGAATGGAAAAACTGACACATACTATGGTTACATAGAGGAGATATGGGAACTTGACTATGGACCTTCTTTTAAGGTCCCTTTGTTCAAGTGCAAATGGGTCAACCTGAATGGAGAAGGGGTAAAGGTAGACCCGCTTTATGGAATGACAACAGTGGATCTCAACTGTATTGGTTACAATGACGAACCATTCGTTCTAGCCAATGATGTGGCTCAGGTCTTCTATGTGAAGGACATGTCTTCCAGACCGAAGAAAAGAAAAAATAAGGGAACAATTTCATCATACGATGAGCCGAAGCGTCACATAGTTCTCTCAGGGAAAAGAAACATCGTGGGAATCGAGGACACGACAGACATGTCAGAAGATTATAATAAGTTTGTTGAAATTCCACCCTTCACAGTGAAAGCTGACCCCACCATCCCGTTAAATAATGAAGATGCTCCATGGTTACGGCCGAAGCGATCATAAGCAAAGGACACGAAGAAAATTCAGAAGACTAGATAGGGATGTTGTTGGTGATGTGTAATAATAAACGTGGATTACATGATCATAGTTCTTATAACGTAGTATGAACGAGATTTTGTTAACCAAAATGATATTTATACATATTATGTGATTATGAATGGAGTAGGTGCAAGTTTGACCAATAATTTGTATTGATCGGTCAAAAGCTGGCAAGCATTGATAGGAGAGATAGCTTTGCACAGGCTTGGCATCCACATGAAGACAGTGATTTCAGTTGAGATAGGTGAAGTTAATAGGAGGATTTTGAGGGGTTGGTGGGATCAGACACAAACTGGCACTTTAATTGAGATTGCCGACGTGAAGTCTCTCAGTAATGATAGCGTACACGGAATGCAATTCATTCCAAATTGATACTGTGGGTTGCCACTTGTCGGTGTTGAAGAACATGTTTCCCAATGAAAGGTACGGAGGCCGGGGAAACTTACCTGCGGCGCGACGACTGGACGGCGCGAGGACGACGGTGGAGGTTGCGGCGGCGTTTGTCGCGGCGTCGTTCAGCCGGGTGTCGGTGTAGGCGGCCCCGTGGTCGCGGTGGTCCGTCGGTGTCGTGGACAGGGCTAGGCCGCGGTGGGGGATCTGGGGGCGGAGAGGGCTAGCCGTGGCGGCGGTGGGGGATCGGGGGGGGGGGGTGTGGAGAGGGAGAGGACTCGAGTTCGTGTGTGTAGCAGTTGGTGTGCGTGTAGCAATCAATTAAATTAGAGTATAAATGGTTTTCCTCAAAATTTTCATTATGTGAACGGTGCCTCCACATTTGATCTTTCATAAATTGGTCCTTAATGATGAAGCCAATGATAAACCGTTCCCACCACATTTGATTCCCTCATCCTGGTTAAATGTTGTTGCACCGTGGTGTCGCATGCTGGTGGTCGGTTCGTCCGGTGGTTGCGAGGCACCTAGGCGATGGATCGTCAGGGATGGTGGTGAGGGTGTGTTTGGGAGAAATCCTTGTCAGAGTACCGATATTAGAGCGGTGTCGCCATCGGGTGGCATCCTCCCTTCATGAAGGGCATCGCGTCTACCCTGCATCCGCCGCCCCGATGTGCCGGGGGAAACCCTAGAAGCGCGACTATCCATGTTGAAGGTGTTGATTGGTATTTGACGTCCCGGTGCTAGCAGCGTGGTTGTAGTTTGTAGGTGGGCGCAGTGGTCGTTTCGTTGATCCACTTCCGTCTCCTTTTCTTTTCTTCTTTTGCGTTTATTGGTTGTCGCCTCAGCCGGCGTTGTATCAAAACTGTTGTACCGGGTGGTTGCTATATTAATATAGCGGTGATTCAGAATATTTCGCCAGAGCATGGGGAGAATATCTTGTGATACTAGCCCTCTTGCATGCTACCATGGTACCATTTCGAATAAATGAAGTTTTGGTGATTCAAAAAAATCTAGGAAAAATCACGAGTAAAGTTACTACAATGTTTAATAATTTTATGTCCAGATACGAAAATAATATTGACTAACCAAAAAGACAAATCCAAATGTGAATATATAGTGAATTTTTGCTGATTTGTACTTTTTGTTTCTCAATGTGTAGGTCGAATTTGGACCTGATTTTTTTAACATTATGTAGACAAATTCTTTGGGAACATTAATATTTTTTCCGGAATTTTATGAAACATCTATAGTTGATTTTTTAAAATGGCAGCATGGGAAAACAAGGGGCTAGTATCAGTGGATATTTTTTCCATTGACCATGTGTGGTTTGCACCCTTGTTTACATTTATACGAGTCATAAAATTCAATAAAGTAAAGCAAAAATGGTAAAGCTCAGCATAAAAAACAAAATGACATCATGAAAGTAGTAAAACTAAAAGAACATGACATTTAAATTGTGTGAGAATTCGGCAATCTAATATAGAGTCTTAACACGGTTTTTATATTGTAGCTCCGGGGCTGCATGCATATAGTTGCACACAGAAACCATCAATATCACTGCATTCCTATTACAGTCCAACTTCAGGCACATGGGTAGCAAACAAGTAGAGCCCTTCAGCGCACTGGTATAGCAAGAACAGCATCTTGTCATCCTGTTTGAGATGACTTTTCTTCGCCATGAACTCTTTCCACCCGCTGACGCACAAGTGACCATCAAGATCAGAAATTGAATATGTCGATGTCACCTCAGTTCTCGGGTAGCAAACAATAGTGATGGTACCATTTCTTGCCATATGTGCAGGAATCAGACGGCTTGGGATTTTCTGTTGCATGCAAAGACTTAAATTCAAGAGAAAAGCTATCGGAAAATAATCATATTAAAAGAAAGGAAAATAGAACAAGTGTACACGTATTACTTTGCGCATAAGAGAAGATGTGTTCTTCAAGATTTACCACGTGTTTATTGAAGTTCTTGTTGTTTGTCCAATTCAGAGTATGCAGCACCTCGACAACCAGTTCTGCTTCCTCATACTCTCCAGCTCTGTGGAATAGAACAGTGTAATCCAAGTTTTCAACAGCGTCGATAACCGTCTCCATCATCCTCCAGTTAATCATGGTCACATCAGTGCTAGAGAGTGAGTCAACAATGTGACGCCTCTCAGGGGACATGTGGTAGTATGCTGTAAAAATGTAATACGCCTGAAATTAGTGGAGTACACATGCGCCGCAACCAAGTAATATATTAATGTTTATGTGCACAACATAATTTTTTTGTATTAAGTAAGAACTTACATGGATGGATGATTGGGTCATTTCCAGTTATGACCTCAGTTTGGCCTCTTTGTGTGTCGGTCTTGAATACTAGCTCCATACCAACCTTAAGTTTGTAAACCCTGCTAAATTCTTTCCAATAATTTCCATTCAGAAAGGTTATCCCGTCAATGCTGCTAAGCTCAACAATAAACGAGAAACCTTCCGCAGTGTCGCTTGAAAACTGGTGTTCTCCAATGGGAAAACAGCATGCATTTTTAGGAAATATGTTCTGATGTAGCAGGGGATCACCTAAATAAGAGCATGTATTTTATTAAATTATGAGCCAGTAGTAAATTGGACTTACTAAAAGTAGATATATCCTACAAGAGTAGCTATTTGTAATTTTTCCTATAATTGGACATTGAAGCAATAGTCATGTACTGCAAATAAATGAACATGCACTCATAGTTTCAGAATGGCACCCTTCAAGTATTGAAATTTCATGTAGCTAGTTCATAAAAAAAACACACGTCCATAACTAATAGAGATCATAGTCCCAAAATTTTGCTAGCTAGATCAGCTACGTATATTACATTAATGATTAACACATGACACAATGAGTACTAGGACCGGTAGATATGCTACGTATATTACATGTGAATAATCACGAAAAATCCAAATCCAATTTGTACATGAGTAGATTAGAATCCTTACCGTATTCTCCTCAAATCCCTCTACAAAGGTTATGACGAAATAATCAGTCGTCATGTCATCACTGCCACACATTCCTAGTTTGTCAAAACAAACTGGACACTGCGAGAATAAACGAACAAAAACGATCAGATATGGTGTGATAATCACGATCAAGATGAAAAATGATCCGTAAGATCTAGTTGGCACATCTTTGGTTGGCTTCATGATCGAAGTGGAGGGTGCGCCGGCCGATAGACTACTTCTAGGTAAAACTTGTGCGGAAGAGCTGGCGGCGGCGAACACGTGGCGACGGAGGCGTGTGAACGAGGCGGTTTTCTGCCGGAGAATGATTACACGCACGCTGCCTTAGGTCAGGCCGTAGACTAGCTGGGTTTGATGGGACAAATCGTGGGCCGCGCTGGCCATTGTGTAGGTTTAGTAGATTAAAAATAGGCTTATTAGTTTAGGCCCACAAACAAGTGACTACTATGTACAACCTTGTGTCTATGTACACACACGGCACAGGTGTTTCCCAATTTTTTTCTATCGATTTCACACGGAAACCACTTCGACTCTGCTCCTTTCACAATTAATATGAATACTCCCCTGTACTTCCATTCGTATTCTCCACTGCATCTTCTTCCAACCGCTGCACTCCACTCTCTTCTTCTTCCATCCGCTCCCCTCTCTTCTTCTTCCAAGAATGGACGAAGAGAAGTATTTCTGCCGCACGATTAAGGTCCCCATCCATGGCGAGAAAAGCATCGACGTCACGTACACCAACGACCCTGCCGAGGTGCAGCGTGTCGTAGACATGTACGAGCAGTGGATTGATAGCGGAGAAGAAAGGTTCATGGGCCTCGATTTCGAGTACACATCCCACAAGTTGGAGATCGAGAAAAAGGTCGCCGTTCTTCAGCTTGCATTCCTCCGCCACGTCCTGGTGTACCATCACTCCAGGTAAAAGTCATTTTTCCTCTTGTTTTCTGCAACTAGTACTCATCTAGATGTTCTTGTGATTGCTATTTGGTTATTCCTGTTTCTTGTGATTTGTGTTACTACTACTTTTTTCCTCTTTTTTTCGGCAACTAGTACTCATCTAGATTTTCTGCAACTAGTACTCATCCAGACGTGCATGCGTACCAGTTTTCTCACGCCATTTTTTTCGGATCGGAGGGAGTAGTACTTTTCTAAACTCTTGTTACTTGTGTACTTCAGTGGTGACCGGTGGCAATCTGCGACGCTGGCTGATCTTTTTCGTTTTGGCGGCGTCAAATTTGCAAGTGTTGACACCAACAATGACAAGAAAATGTTTGCGAGAACCTGGAACTTTTCTATTCCAAAAGAAAATTATGAGGATATCCAATATATATACTTTCATGTGTTCAAAGAAAAGAAAGTTGGAATGGCTACCATGGCAGTAAAACTTATTGATCCCGTCTACAAAGACATGAAGAAGAAGGATTATTGGTGGCACAACTACTGGGACAACCAAATGCTAGACATGGAACACATCACCTATGCTGCAATTGATGGGTTACTCTCCCTAGAGTTGTACCGTAAGCTCAAACCCATGAGTGACGCCAAGAAGGCCGAAGAGGGAGGCAGATCAAGGAGGGCAAGGGCGAACCACACTTGGCACTAGATCACTTGATGTGGCGTAGTTTATATGCTACTTTTGGTCTTTGTAATTAGAGTATATGTGAAAGTGTCGATGAAAATTATTCGAGTAGTATGTAGCTCTTGCAGTAAGCTTTGAGCTATGGATTAATTTTGGTACTTTTGTTCATATTGTAAGTGCTATATCTAATTAGTAATGAAAATTATGCTACGTGAAGTCTGGTTTGAACTCAATGACAACTCTCACTTACACCACTCCACACCACACCAATGGGAACAAAATCAGAAGCGTGTCATGGTTTTTTCATAGGAGATAGTGGTTTGAGTACATGAACTTGATAGTTCGTTGCGAGCAAAATCAGAAGAAACTTGACAGTTTTTTGTAATCAAATCTAGTTGCATTAGCTTGATAATTATTAGGAACATCAGATGTCCGAGTCTTAGTGAGTGCAGCACGATTATCACCATGTAACTGCATGGTCGAGTCCTTGCTTGCCAGCCGAGTTTCTTCCTTAAGGATACTTGCGATGGCTTGGTCCATAGTAGGCCAGTCAGGGGTTGCCAATATCATTTCAGAGCGGAGGTTGAACTCTGAATTCAACCCTTCTAGAAAGACTTGTACAAGTAGTGGTTCAAACCACTCTCGAAGAAGAAGCAAGCCACAGGAAGATCTTGTCAAATTCATGTACTCAAACCACTATCTCCTATAAAAATCAGGTGCCAATTGCGTACCCTCGAAAAAAGAAACAACTCTTTAACAATATTAATAAGTTCTGCTAAACGATAACATAAAAAGGACATAATGTTTGACATAGTGCATCATGCAGGAGTACGGGAAGCAACACATAGTTTAAACAAAAGAAACATTGTCTTCACAGGCACAACTTAGAACTTAGAAGATATTGTGAACTGGGCCAGCTTCCATGGGATCAGGTCTGAGTGGAATGAGGGAATTCACCTTACGGAAGGTGACTTGTTCTCCCTCCCACTCGTACCTCTTCCCGTGACACCTTAGCACATCCTGTCTACGCATCTTGATGTAAAGATACGCGGAGTCTCCCACTTCGTGAGACTGGAAAATGCGCTAGTTGGTACTACCCAACTTGCTAAGAGTACACGTGAAACCATGAAAGACGATGGTCGCAGGTTCGGCGTTACCACAGCTTGAAGAATCATGTCGGTGTGCAACCCCATCTGCTCCTTAAGCTGAAGTATCATCAGATCGGAGACATGGACTGTGCAAGCTGATTTTTCATCAACATTTGGTGATCTTGGAGGTTCTTCTTCAACATCATCATCTTCTCCAGAGCCTCCATCCAGAGAACCATGACCATCTGACATTGCCATTCCCCCATCAGATGACTCTTCTTCAACTCTCGGCTACTAAAATGCAATAAGCCAATATGTTAACTGAAAACTAAAGTTGCTCATTTGTTTTTCACTTTTATATCATTTATTGCCGAAGAATTCAAATGGATATGAAATGTACAACCTATACTAAACCCAGTATATCATAACCAAATCTGATAATTAGAATCTATGTAGGCATGCACGTTTAATTAACCTAAAAGCTACTGTGTACAATTATTAAAAAATAAGATATGAAATTGCAGTTGAAATAATGTGAAGATTATTGCAACCCAAAAAAGGTTGTAACACCATAAATAGGAGAATCTAGGATGATAACACACTATACAATTATTTCAACATTAGATATGAAGTTGCAGTTGTAATTATTACATGATGAGATATAAAATGGCATTTGAACTAATGTAAATAACACTTGAGAAATAAAAGAATAAAATTAGAAAGCAAAATCGATCTACTCCCTCTTTCTTTGAATACAAGGCCACTATAAAAAATTAAATTTCTATGTATGCAAGACCGCTATCTCTTCCAAAGAGGAATTTATTTCGATTCTACCGCATAGAATGGTGCGAATTGATGTCAATGTGCCATGCAACCATAGAGTAATATGCCCCAGTATTTCATAACAAAAACAGATAATTAAAATCTTGCGGATCAAATTACCCAAGCTATATTCATTGAATTTTATTAAAACAAAGTACAGAGTGTACAATTATTACAAAATGAGATATGAAATTGCAGTTGAAATAATGTGAAGATTATTGCAACCCAATAAAGGTTGTAACACCATAAATAGGAGAATCTAGGATGATAACACACTATACAATTATTTCAACATTAGATATGAAGTTGCAGTTGTAATTATTACATGATGAGATATAAAATGGCATTTGAACTAATGTAAATAACACTTGAGAAAGAAAAGAATAAAATTAGAAAGCAAAATTGATCTACTCCCTCTTTCTTTGAATACAAGGCCACTATCAAAAATACAATTTCTATGTATGCAAGACCGCTATCTCTTCCAAAGAGAAATTTATTTCGATTCTACCACATAGAATGGTGCTCATTGATGTAAATGTGCCATGCAACCATAGAGTAATATGCCCCAGTATTTCATAACAAAAACAGATAATTAAAATATTGCGGATAAAATTACCCAAGCTATATTCATTGAATTATATTAAAGCAAAGTACAGAGTGTATAATTATTACAAAATGAGATATGAAATTGCAGTTGAAATAATGTGAAGATTATTGCAACCCAAAAAAGGTTGTAACACCATAAATAGGAGAATCTAGGATGATAACACACTATACAATTATTTCAACATTAGATATGAAGTTGCAGTTGTAATTATTACATGATGAGATATAAAATGGCATTTGAACTAATGTAAATAACACTTGAGAAATAAAAGAATAAAATTAGAAAGAAAAATCGATCTACTCTCTCTTTCTTTGAATACAAGGCCACTATCAAAAATTAAATTTCTATGTATGCAAGACCGCTATCTCTTCCAAAGAGGAATTTATTTCGATTCTACCACATAGAATGGTGCTCATTGATGTCAATGTGCCATGCAACCATAGAGTAATATGCACCAGTATTTCTTATCAAAAACAGATAACTAAAATCTTGCGGATCAAATTACCCAAGCTATATTCATTGAATTTTATTAAAATAAAGTACAGAGTGTACAATTATTACAAAATGAGATATAGTACACTTCAGGAATAAAAGAATAGCCTAGGAGCAGAGAAAAAAAAAAGGCTTAGCGCCCGACGCAAGATGAGACGTCGACGCTAGCCTAGTTCCTGGGCTCAGCCGGGGTCGAGAAAAGAAGACCGGGATTTCGGACCTAACTACTGGGATTTATGGTAAGCGCCTGGCCTAAGCGCCTGCGTTGTACGTGCCCTAAGATGGCATTTGAAAAAATGTAAAGAACACTTCAGGAATAAAAGAATAAATTTAGAAAGCAAAATCGATCTACTACCACTGTCTGTGAATACAAGGGCATTATCAAAAATACATGGCAAGTTCACGAAAACTAGATCTACTACCTCAGTCGGCGCGGCAGTCGGCGCAGCGGTCGGCGCGGCGGTCGGAGCGGTGGTCAGCTTAGCGGAGACGGCCCCCCACATGGCGTATTCAGCTGCTTGGTCGTAGCTGTCGTCAATCTCCTTGTACGCCGCCTCGAGGTCAGATGGCACGGCGCCGTGGGATGGGCCATCTTCTCCGTCCCCGCTCTTCGTCTTCTTCCGATCTATCTCCGAAGAGACATCACGGACCGCCTCCTCCACCGGCGTGGCCTCGCCGGAAGCAGCAGCCACTGTACCAGAGCTGGCCGCGGCTGGGACGACAGCAGAAGATGGCTCGCCGACGACGGACGCCAGCTTCTTACCTTCCTCGGCGTCGAAGCTTTCGCGTGATCTCTTCATGGCCGATGGGAAGGGCAGGGGAACCGTCGAGGGTTTTGTTGTGGAAGTGGAGGGGAGGGTGCGTTTTTTGGGGAAAAGTTGATGCAGAGACGGAGGAAGGAAGGAAGTGGATATGCGTCAAACCGTCTATTTATGGTGTTTCCCTTTTGCTCTCCCTCTCACGCAATGTGCACGCGTGAATCTAGGTTTTCTTTTTGTATAGTTGTTTTTCCATTTTTTTGCAAAAAAATAGCTGAAATTGAACACCAAATGAAGTGAGGATGAAGGAAACTGTATTCTAGACCGAAAGTGCCCGAAAACGGCTACGACATAAGATTGGTAGGCAACTTGAGAATGGAAGCGGCCTTTTGAGATCCCAAACGTGCAATGTTGTTGAAATGAAGTGAGGTTCTTGGAATGCATCATGATTTCAACTTTGGGCATGGGAAACAACAAGTTGGCCAAGGAAATCCACGTTTTCGGTCGTTCCTTCCGCGTTCGAAGGCAATATAAAACCAGATCACGCATCTCCCACTCATGGACAGGGGTAACAAGGTGCAGTGTTGCATGTGGAGTGAGTTACTTGGAGTGGGTTGGAAGGATGCCAACGGTGTCGAGGCTGGCATGCAAGCGAGAAGCGGCGAGAATCGTCCCGGTTAACGTCCGGTGCTTCGACGCCACCCAGCGCAACAGCGGCACCATACAAGTCCTGCAATGGGGTTCAAGCATTTGTTGTGGGCCCACATGGCCAAGTGTGACTTACATTCTCATCTCTGCTGTTTTCCTGGCATCCTAGGTGGAAGGAAACTGTGTTCTGGACCGAAAGTGCCCGAAAACGGCTACGACATAAGATTGGTAGGCAACTTGAGAATGGAAGCGGCCTTTTGAGATCCCAAACGTGCAATGTTGTTGAAATGAAGTGAGGTTCTTGGAATGCATCATGATTTCAACTTTGGGCACGGGAAACAACAAGTTGGCCAAGGAAATCCACGTTTTCGGCCGTTCCTTCCACGTTCGAAGGCAATATAAAACCAGATCACGCATCTCCCACTCATGGACAGGGGTAACAAGGTGCAGTGTTGCATGTGGAGTGAGTTACTTGGAGTGGGTTGGAAGGATGCAAACGGTGTCGAGGCTGGCATGCAAGCGAGAAGAGGCGAGAATCGTCCCGGTTAACGTCCAGTGCTTCGACGCCACCCAGCGCAACGTCGGCACCATATAAGCCCTGCAACGGGGTTCAAGCATTTTGTGTGGGCCCACATGGCCAAGTGTGACTTACATTCTCATCTCTGCTGTTTTCCAGGCATCCTAGGTGGAAGGAAACTGTGTTCTGGACCGAAAGTGCCCGAAAACGGCTACGACATAAGATTGGTTGGCAACTTGAGAATGGAAGCGGCCTTTTGAGATCCCAAACGTGCAATGTTGTTGAAATGAAGTGAGGTTCTTGGAATGCATCATAATTTCAACTTTGGGCTTGTGAAACAACAAGTTGGCCAAGGAATTCCACATTTTCGGTCGTTCCTTCCGCGTTCGAAGGCAATATAAAACCAGATCACGCATCTCCCACTCATGGATAGGGGTAACAAGGTGCAGTGTTGCATGTGGAGTGATTTACTTGGAGTGGGTTGGAAGGATGCCAACGGTGTCGAGGCTGGCATGCAAGCGAGAAGCGGCGAGAATCGTCCCGGTTAACGTCCGGTGCTTCGACGCCACCCAGCGCAACGGCGGCACCATACAAGTCCTGCAATGGGGTTCAAGCATTTTGTGTGGGCCCACATGGCCAAGTGTGACTTACATTCTCATCTCTGCTGTTTTCTAGGCATCCTAGGTGGAAGGAAACTGTGTTCTGGACCGAAAGTGAACGAAAACGGCTACGACATAAGATTGGTAGGCAACTTGAGAATGGAAGCGGCCTTTTGAGATCCCAAACGTGCAATGTTGTTGAAATGAAGTGAGGTTCTTGGAATGCATCATGATTTCAACTTTGGGCATGGGAAACAACAAGTTGGCCAAGGAAATCCACGTTTTCGGCCGTTCCTTCCGCGTTCGAAGGCAATATAAAACCAGATCACGCATCTCCCACTCATGGACAGGGGTAACAAGGTGCAGTGTTGCATGTGGAGTGAGTTACTTGGAGTGGGTTGGAAGGATGCCAACGGTGTCGAGGCTGGCATGCAAGCGAGAAGCGGCGAGAATCGTCCCGGTTAACGTCCGGTGCTTCGACGCCACCCAACGCAACGGCGGCACCATACAAGTCCTGCAATGGGGTTCCAGCATTTTGTGTGGGCCCACATGGCCAAGTGTGACTTACATTCTCATCTCTGCTGTTTTCCAGGCATCCTAGGTGGAAGGAAACTGTGTTCTGGACCGAAAGTGCCTGAAAACGGCTACGACATAAGATTGGTAGGCAACTTGAGAATGGAAGCGGCCTTTTGAGATCCCAAACGTGCAATGTTGTTGAAATGAAGTGAGGTTCTTGGAATGCATCATGATTTCAAATTTGGGCATGGGAAACAACAAGTTGGCCAAGGAATTCCACGTTTTCGGTCGTTCCTTCCGCGTTCGAAGGCAATATAAAACCAGATCACGCATCTCCCACTCATGGACAGGGGTAACAAGGTGCAGTGTTGCATGTGGAGTGAGTTACTTGGAGTGGGTTGGAAGGATGCCAACGGTGTCGAGGCTGGCATGCAAGCGAGAAGCGGCGAGAATCGTCCCGGTTAACGTTCGGTGCTTCGACGCCACCCAGCGCA
This sequence comes from Alopecurus myosuroides, assembly GCA_028641055.1. Classification (NCBI taxonomy): domain Eukaryota; kingdom Viridiplantae; phylum Streptophyta; class Magnoliopsida; order Poales; family Poaceae; genus Alopecurus; species Alopecurus myosuroides. The sequence continues at coordinate 121,357,267 of CM054059.1, forward strand.
ACAGCGGCACCATACAAGTCCTGCAATGGGGTTCAAGCATTTTGTGTGGGCCCACATGGCCAAGTGTGACTTACATTCTCATCTCTGCTGTTTTCCAGGCATCCTAGGTGGAAGGAAACTGTGTTCTGGACCGAAAGTGCCCGAAAACGGCTACGACATAAGATTGGTAGGCAACTTGAGAATGGAAGCAGCCTTTTGAGATCCCAAACGTGCAATGTTGTTGAAATGAAGTGAGGTTCTTGGAATGTGTCATGATTCCAACTTTGGGCATGGGTTGGAAGCGGCGCGGTTATTACAAGCGGTCGATGCGGCTGTTTACAAAAATAATTGGGAATGGAATACTTTTGTACCAACATTTCTAAAATTGACCACACCATTGGTCTGACAGCCATTAATTACAAAAAGTAGTGCAAAACTTGTCTGGCTGCTCCATGGCGTGGAGTAGGACGAAGATCAAGAGGGCAGTGGAGAAACAGAGGAGAAAGCAGGGGAGGGGAGGGGAGACGACTCGGTGGCAGTTCAGGTAGGAACCATAAAAATGGCAAGTGCCCCGCGGAAATGTACCCACCTTTTGTGGTAATAGACTTACAGGTGGGCCCATGTATCATCTTCCTCTCGTATTGTCACGTCAAGTTCGCACTCCTCCTCTTTTTGTACCTACAGTTATTTGCTCCGAGAAAACCCTTATTCTGCAGTTCACCGACACCGTCGCCGCCGCCGCCGCCGCCATCCATCTCTCGACCTCGCCGCCCCTCGATCAGTATCCCTCTCAGGGCTGCCGCATTCTGGCGACCGCCGTCGTCGCCAGTCTCTTCATCGCGCTGTAGATTGACCCACGGCGCGTCGATTCACCACTGATCCATCGCGGGCGTCACTCAGGTTAGAACTTCTTCTCTTGTGGATGCATTGCAGAACGATTTCAGTTCAAACACTAATTTTCTTTAATTTAACTAGTGTCCTACTTGTCTAGACAGGAAAGAAATGTGAAATCTGCTACATATAGATGGTAGCACGTATTTATGTTCGATATCATTCATGATTGATTTGTCTGTTACACGTTTATGACTAAAGTAAATGGTACTTACATGCATCTGATTGAGATGTTGCACTATACCTTCATGTTAATTTTGATAGTTCCAGTTGCCCAATTGATGTTGGTAGCTGTTGTTGTGTGTGCCTTTTTCTAGGTAGGTAATTAGTGATGTTGAAAGTAAGACCTCTGGTACTCACACTGCCATATCTAGGACCAGTACCTACTTTTAGTAATTTCCCTTTTTACAATTCAGAAGTACAGTTGACTTTACCCCTTTTTAGATTCACTAGCTATTTTTAGTAATTTCCATTTTTAATCTTCAGCGGGACAATAGATGTGAGCCATTTTTTAGGACCAGTAGCTATTTCAATTAATTTGCTAAAGCAGTACAATTGATTGTGGGCACACCATTTCCTTGACATACTAGTAGATTTTATTTTCTGAAGTTCCGTACTTCCATAAAATTCTTGAATGCATGTCAAATTTAAATTGCACCTGTATGAATGTCTCTGAACCATGATGCTGCTAGACTGCATTTAGTCCTAAATTTGTAGTGAACCTTCATGTGTCTTAACCTCTGCTGTTTTGGCACGTCTGCTAAATGTAACTGAAGTCATACTTTTTAGTACGATCTACAGGCCGGTTTGCATACGATGGACTGCGAGTTCCTCGCTTACATAGATGATGCTTCATCGGACAAGCAGGTATTGTACTCAGTTTAGTTGTCATTTTAGTCAGATAGGTGGAATGATGTTCATGGATTGCTCTATCCTCTGCTGCAGTCACTGCCTAAGAAGTTCGCAGACTTGCTAGGGGACCGTAAACCCCGTGCACTGAAGCTGCTTGAGGTCGGCCATCGGCGTAGCACCACGTGGGACGTTGATGTATGGTTGGACAGCACTGGCCGCATGTTCCTCAAGCGCGGCTGGGAGTGTTTCGCCCGGACCTACAAACTGCAGAGATGCTTTATTCTGATCTGCAATTACGACGGCCGCAATGTCATCACAGTGAAGATGTTCGACCTAAGCAGTTGCCGCTTGCAATACAACGCGGCATTCAGTACGTGGACTATATCACCAAAATGTTAATTCTTGATTATATATGTAGCCGGAAATTGATTTGCATTTCTATTATATGATGAACAGAGGGATCTGTTAAGATGGAGTTGACAGACTTTGAGTTCTACTCCCTCGTACCAGACGCTACATCGGACAAACTGGTACGCTTCATCGACCCACACCACCACTTCAGTTATTTAGTCTGACATAGTGTCTGAGCTATGAGCCTGTAGCTAGTTAAATTTGTGAATCAAATTAAGGTCTAGTAGATGGGTTGTAGTAGCTCAATTGCTCTACGTGAATATGTTCACTCGATATGGTACATTTCAGATCCCACTGAAAGTTCATCTTTTTGAATTAATGTGGCAAACACCCTCATTGCTCAACTAAGATTTAGTATAACTGATTACTGGGTACTACTTGTTTACATTTTTTATAGTACTCATCCATCATCAAACAGTAACCTTATTTCTAGTAAGCACTCTTTTCTATCTATTTAACTTTCATATTGCTGCAGGTGCTGCCTAAGAAGTTTGTGGAGTTGCTGAAGGGTCGTGAACCACGTGAACTTAAGCTGCGTGAGGCGGACGATCCGAGTAGCAAGAACTGGGACATGGATGTGCTGTTCGATGCAGCTGGCCGCATTTTCCTCGGGCGCGGCTGGGACCAGTTCGCCCAATATTACTTCCGGCAGAGCGGCAGTTTTCTCCTCTTCAGTTACGACGGCGACACCTTGCTCACCGTCAAGGTGTTCAAGTTCGACATGTGCCACAGGCACTACTTGTACGACCACGTCGCTACTACAAGCAATGAAACTGACCCAGATCCCAGGACTGATGAGGAGTCCACGGATCAGTAGTCCATGGATGAGGATGACCCATTCGACTCTTCCATCATCTTCTCCCAGAGAGCTGATCTTGATGACGATGAGAAGGACCACGTCCGTGAGCTTCTACCCACAATAGATGACTATATTGGAGTGTCATACGTGACTCGTTTGACGTGGACAAATGTGGCCAGATATGAGATGGTACGTATGATGCCAATGCTATTTATGTTTTTCAACACAATTTATGCTTACAACGTGTGCCTTACTATGACCTACTTCTTTTTGTATGTCATCCACACGCTCGAAATCCAGAAACTACCTCAGTCCATAGCGGACAGTGCTGGCATTCCGTCCTCAGGCCATGCTGGGCTATGCCTTGGATCATGAGAGGCATTCACCACCGTTCCATACAACACGGACAGGGACGGCCGCATTATGTTTGGCAGGAATGCATGGCGGGAATTCCTTGAAGGCAAGCATTTATATGAAAAGCAAGCTATTCTCATTACACTTAGGAGCACCTGTAACCGCCACTTGGACGTGAAGATTGTGATGCGGGCGGTGTCGCCCTGGTTGTAGTACGTAGTCTGCCAATCTGGACATTCTCATAGGATCATGAACGTATGGATGTATGTAATTATCGTACTGCCATCAGCGATATGCTTCAGTGCATTGATCACCCAAACCTTCATCTGCAATGAAGATTACATGTCTTGTTTATATTTTCAGTGGCAATTTGAAGTTTGCAGAAATAAACAAGGCGGCGGCAGCTAATTAGATGCATGAAATAATTGTTTAGTGACATTACATGACTCATGTGAGACTTCCACATGTTTTCAATCCTCCGTTGTAAGCGCTAGGGAATAAATCCCATTAGTTTTCCCTCAATATAGTTAAGAGCCTGACGCCTTGAAACTCAATGCAAAATATGCCTTCTAGGCAGCTGGCGATTGCATGCATTGTTTAACTGCTCAATTAGCGCCTATATTCTCGACAAGGCGTTGTGGTTGTTCGAATACGATGTCCCACCAAAAAAAATTAAAAGCTCCCGCTAAAACGCCAAGTGTAGCGAAATTTTGTGTTCCCACCAAAAAATAAAAGCAGTCACTTTAAATTTCCCGCTAAAGTCTATGCATAAGTGCACGATGCCCCTCCTGTTTCGCCATTGCATAATCTACGGGCCACCTGTTTCGCCATTGCAGATTAGATCTGATCGCCCGTTCACAGCTCTCCACATTTCGTCGTCGCGATCGGACTCCATGGAACGCGAATCCTCTCAGGTTTTTTCTTTTCTAATCTTCTTCTCGTCCATCTCCGTGATCTCGCCGTCTCTTCTATGGTCTCGATATTGGTTGTTATTCTCTGTTCTTCCTCTGGTTGAAGCGTTAATCCGTGTATGAACACCTAGTCGATCATATGTGTATCTGAATTTCATGTGTGATTTTAGTTTGCCGTGATGTGGTAAATCGTATTGACGATAGGAGACTCGTTTTCTATGTCAATAATGCCATGTAACTATTCTTTTATTTCAGATCTGCTAACTCAGTGATTATTTGGGTTCTCATTTTTTCCTTCTATCTAATTGTAGACGACCGAACCCATTTGGAAAGTTAGACTTTTCTATGAGGACGGTGAAAAAAACAAGAAAGTTGTGAAAGCAGACATGGAACCGGAGGACATCTTCTATATGGAATTCATCAATTTGATTGAAAACGTTGGCTTCAGTGGCGCGCATGATTACCTGTACTGCAGGCTAAATAATGGCCCTGGCAAAGGAAAACTTGTTCCCATAGAACATGGTAGTGATTTGGAGCCATTGATACGCAGGCACTATAATGATAAGAAGATCTCCCTGTGTGTGTTTAAGGAGAAGGCCACGGTTGATATTGCAACAATGGAGTCTCTGCTTGATGATGCAACTGGATCCACCAGAAAAAAGCGACGGATCACTATCACAGGTTATACTTTCATGCCAAATCTCCAACGCGCAACTCCTTCAATACAAACTTTAATAAATATTTTCCCCCGTAACTATTTTATGCATTCCTTACCTAATCCACAATTTTGATAAACATGCAGTTAGGGATGCAATCGAAGAGGAACAAGCTTCAAACGAAGCAGAAGATACAGATTTCTCCTTTGGCAATGGTACACAAGTTCATTAATTCTTAATCAGTTTTCTGAATTCTGCACAATGCTAATGCTTTGTCCATTTATTGTTAACATTTTCAGAAATAAAGAAAGGATCTGTCTGCATGACAAGGGTTCAAAGTTTACTAGAATATAAAAAAAGTCAGAGAAAACGTACATGTGGTAATTTATTTTTGACATTTAAGCTTTGTCTAAGATTTGTTTTAATGGATAAAAACTACGATTGCTGATTCAGTACAAATGTTAACCCTGAAACAGGAACTGAATCTAACACTGATGTGTCTGAAAGTGACATGTGTTCCCTTGATGATTGGCCTTCCCATGCTCACCGCTATCGCCCGAAGCTACAACTACAAGACGGTACTAGCTATTTTTGTTTTACATCTGTGTCCAAATTTCTTACAATCAACTACAAAATAAATTGTTTCTTTGTGTGTGTTTTGGGATGTAGGTGATGACATACAGAACAAGAAAGGGCGAGGTGTAGTGAAAGGTTTGAAAGCCAGCAAGAAGCATCATGCCAATGGAGCTGCAAAGCTAGGTGTTGATTTCTCTGAAAAATTGGGTGGTCCAGTAGGAATGAACAACCGTTCATTCAAGGATGACTTGGTAATCATAATGAAAAGAAGGTTACCAATTATTGGAGTGAGGAGGTGGTCAGACATTCACCCTAACATCCATCGACTCATCGTCGCAGATATGTTGGTGAGTACAACCTTTCTCACATGTGTTGTCTGCTTTTTTCGTCCATAATTAATGAACTACTACTAAACTAACTATATATGTTTGTTCTACGCATTACAGGACATATATGAAATGCCAGATACAGCAGAAACAGCCGAAAAAATTCTTAAACTTGCAAAAGAGCGATATAGAGGCTGGCGAGGAAACCTAAGCAGCACTTACAAGGCATAAAAAACAGATGATGCCCGAAGGGCAGTTGTACCAGAAGATTTACAAAAAGAAGAGTGAGAATGGCTGATCGAGTACTTTGGCACTGATCCGAAATTCCTGGTTATTTCTATACTACCTGTTTGTGAATTTTGTACTATCATCAAATGGCTTGTCTGACAAGTTTTTTTTATAATTGAATGAGCAGGAAGTCAGCCAAAAGAACGAGGAAAACCGTACGCAGATGAAGACAAAACACAGAGTAGGATCAAAATCCTACTCTCAACTCAGTTTTGAGAATGTATGGGCCTACTCACTATGCATGCGTCGGTGTTCACTTTGCTTTAATGTTTATAGGATCTAATTGTTGCACTACTTGCAGAGGGATTCGGAAACTGGAGAAGAGCCAGACTGTGTTGCTCTCTGGAAACTGACTCACACAAATAATGAAACATGGACTACTCAACAGTCCAAGGATGTTTACGTGAGTTAACTGACTTAGAAGCTACTCTAAACAAATTTACTGTTCTCCATCTTGGATGTTTCTTCATCTGATTTGAGATTTTTTTTCGTAATCAGGAAACAGCATGTAAAGAGATTGAAAACAGATCAAAGGAAACTGGTGTTCCATTGTCAGCTGAACAAAGAATCAATATTTTCCAAAAAGCATATAAAGATATCGTTGATTGCAAGTCATCGCAGCCTCGTGGGTTCGGATACATGGCCCAGGTGCAAACTAGTTCTCAGCGGTCTAAGTTGCTGTTTGAGGAGCAAGCTCGGGCTACGGCAGAGACCCAAAAAGTTAACTGCCAGCTCACCACGAAGGTCACTACTTTAGAACAGAAGTTACTAGATGAACGTGCAAGCATGGAAGAGAAGATTAATGTAGAGCGGGCTGAGAGAGAAAATCTTGAGAAGAGATTAATGGAAGAGCTTTCTCAAAGGGAACAACTGATGGAGTTGGAGAGAAACTCAAGAAAAAAATTTGAAAAAAACTTGGTTGCACAGTTTAACTCACAGTTCCAGGAAAAGTTTGAAGAGCTCTCCGCACAGATGGAAAAGCAGAAGACGACTACACCTCAGGTGATGATAGTCATACAATTGCAAACTAGTAAGATTTAGTTGTTTAGTTGCGTTGCTAACAGTGCACTTTGTTTTTGCAGACGTTTAAGAAGTCGAACCAGCAACCATCACTTACCAATAGTCCTGCTAAGAAAATAGTTCCTCCGCACAGCACGATACAGAATAGTCGAATGTTTAAAGCATTTATAAGTCACAATCTTGTACAGTTCGGTACTAGTACATTCTGTTTTTGCTTCACCCACACTATAGCGTTGCTACACCCACCCTATACTTGCTGCAGTTTATCTTTCACTATGGGTTGTGGCTTCGTTGAGTTACAACAACTGTTTTTGCTTCATCCACACACTATAGTCTGCTGGTTCTTATGTTTCAGCATGTGTTATTGCTGACTAGACTCACATCTTTTTTTTTTACAATTGATTGCAGGACGGCAATCAAATTCCGATGGAAAAAAAATAGCTGCACTGGATATTTCAGTTTGATTTGATCTTGATTTGATCCATGTTGTACGAGAATTTCATTTGTATATATTAAAAATAGCTATGAGAACTATTATTTTGTGTAAATAAACATATTTTACGTACCGTTTTGAACATTTTAATTCAATGCCCGTATTTTTTGTTTCCTTATTTTTTTTATTTTTTTTCTATAACGTGGCAATAGGTAGTTTACCACGATAATTGTAGTGTTGCGTGAAGCCTCAGTCGCCACAACAAAGTGTTTTGTTGAAATAGACTCTCACCACCATGAGGGAGACATCGTCGCAATATTTTTTCTCCGCCAAACTAACTTTGTTGCGACAGTTCATTCACGCCACCAAACTATGTTCGTTGCAATAGAGAATTCTCATACTTCTCGCCACGAAACTAAATTTTGTAGAAATAGAAAGGCGCAACGAATAGTTGAAATTGTCGCAGTTGTTTCTAGCTACTAAAATTTGGACGTTGCGAATAGTACATCTCGCCACGAAAATAAAATTTGTCGAAATACAATGGCGCCACGAAAAGTTGTAATTGTCGCAGTTGTTTCTAGCAACATAAAATGTGGATGTTGCGAATACTACATCTCGCCACGAAACTAAAATTTGTAGAAATTGAATGGTGCCACGAATAGTTGAAATTGACGCGATTGCTTATGGCTACTAATATTAAGGCCGTTGCGATTACTATTTCAAAATCATCTTACCATGATTGATTGTGTGTGGCAAATCGTTGTTCCCACGCATATAATGTTTGTTGCCACAGTTTTTTGCCACACAATTGGACGTGGCAAATAAACTCTACTTTTGCAAAGTAAGAACAAGCGCAACGGAACACTCGCCGTTGCCACATTGGTCACTCGCCACGTTTGGGTATTTGTTGCACTAGAGGTGTACCAACGAAATACGTACGTTGCGTTAGGTGCGAGACGCGACGGAAAAGTGCGTGGCAATTGGCCTCACTGGTAGAAAAAAGGCCTACAGTCCCGGTTCGCCAGGCCCATTAATCCCGTCCAGGCAACCGGGACTAGCTACGCGCAACTAAAGGCCCCCCCCTATAGTCCCGCTACTTACGGACCGGAACTAAAGGCCCGTCCACGTGGGCGGGTGGCGGAGCCTGGGGTCGGAGGACATTTAGTCCCGGTTGGCCACATGAACCGGGACTAGATTTATTTCGTAATTTTTTTAATTCATTTGGTTTCTAATTATTTTTCTCACCTTTTTTCACTCCCTTTTTTTTCACTCCCTCTCCCTTTTTTTTCACTCCCTTCTTTTTTTCACAATTTGTATTATTTGCTTTGCTTAGTGTCTAACTAAGATTATCCCTAGTCAAATTACTTACTCATGGTCATACTTCCCGCTCGGTCACCCATCCTCCCACTACTCTAGCACTAGCACGCTTAACTTCCGAGTTCCATCCCGTCCCGAATCCAAGTGTTTCTCACGCATGTATGTGATAGTAGTATCATATCAATCTTATTAACATGTTAGTCGAAGCCACATTTCTTAATTGTTTGAATTGCAAATAAATCTTTTAATAAACAAAAGTAATGATGTAATTAATAATTTTGAATAAATAAATAAACATTAACTTTTAATTTGTATTATTTCTAAAAATACAAATAATATATCCAAAAATTGAGAAAAATAGAACTAATTCATTTTAAAATCTTAAAATTACAAATAATATATCAAAAATGAAGAACAATAATACTAATTAATTTTAAAATCTTAAAATACAAATAGTATATCAAAAATTAAGAACAATAATACAAATTCATTTTAAAATCTTAAAAATACAAATAATATATCAAAAAATGAAGAAAAATAATACTAATTCATTTTAAAATCTTAAAATGAAAAAATATATATAAAATAAAGAACAATAATACAAACAATATTAATTACATGCATAGAGTCGATCACACATAACACAAACATAGAGTCGATCACATTTCATAATTAACATATATATATAGAGTCGATCACAAAAGTTATCCATTACATATATATACTACTAATTATAGATAACCATTACATGCGCAATATCGAACGCATACATCATCTATGGCCCCGCCGAGTAGATGCGGAACAACTCGTACGCAACATATGCATCTATGGCCGCATACTTGAGGTTCGTCATGCGCAATGGGGTCTCCTCCCAATAGTAGTGATTGTCCCGGTGGAAATCAGTCTTCATCCGGTGATAGCAGGGGTGGATTAAGTAGCTTGCCATGACAGCCATCCCGGTCTTTGGCCCGGTGAACTGGATAAGATTCTGAAGATCAATATAGTGATCTTCAGGTATCACAACACCGATGCGCGCCAACTTCACGCGGTCTTGCGTGATGTCAACGCTGCAAAAGTCAAACCCATTGTAGACAAGAAAATCAACAAGGTCCGGGCAATGCCTTGAGCTACTGTAACAACAAAAATAGGCTATGTGTTAGATTAGTTGCAGCACATATGTATTCTTCACATGCAACCAAAAAACCCGAAATGCATGCATGCAAGATTTGTACGTGGACGTGTGCTAGCTTCTACGTACCTTGACCATTGGAAGACCAACACCGTCTCCTTGAACGCAATCTGGATGACGGCAACATCCTGCTGATTCGCCGTGTACTCCAGATCGAGCCCAAAGAACCGGTGTTCTTCGGGAGCTGCCCAATACAGATCGGCCAAACGACCTAGAGCTTCAGGCAGCCGCGCGCAACTGTTGCTGAAGAGCACGTCCAAATCCTTGCCGCATGGTGTCTTCCCATCGTATTCCGTCCATTCAGCCATTTTGCGTGCGTGTGCTTGAAATGGCGAGAGAGGAAGAACAGAGGAAGAACGAGGAAGAACAGAGGAAGAAGAGAGCGAGCAGTGGAAATGGCGCCCTCTGCCTCTTCGCGAAATAAAAACCGCCGCGGGAAGGCGAGAAGCCGATGTTTAGTCCCGGTTGGCCACGGGCACGGGGAATAAAGAGCCAATGGTCCCGGTTGGCCACGGGAACGGGGAATAAAGGACCAATAGTCCCGGGCGGCGAGGTCAACCGGAATTAATTCCCTCCACGCGCGGCAACGCGTTTCCCAAACCGCGACGTCTGACCTTCTGTCGCGGGTCTCCTGGCGACCCGGGAATAAAGACTCATTAGTCACGGGGCGCGACGCTTGGGGACTGATGCTGGCATACCGAAGGCCATTTTTCTACCAGTGCCTAGGAAATGGTTGCAACTGGTTTCTTTTGTAGCCACGAATCTAACTGCGCGGAGACAGGCTTCTACCACGGAGGTTTTCGCAACGCCTCCCAACGAAACCGATTTCGATGCAACAACAACCTTTTGCCACGATACGCCACTTTTTACAACGACTATTTTCGTTGCAATAGACCGATTCCCTTGTAGTGCTTGTTGCGAATAACTTGCCCATGAGAGTCATGATCGTTCTTGAATACCCATTTTGTTCCAACTACATTATGATCCTTGTGTCTTTCCAATGGAGACCATACTTTCTTCCTCTCAAAATTGTGGAGCTCTTCCTTCCCAGCTTGAACCCAATCTTAATCTCCAAGAGCATCATACACTTTGATAGTTTCAACATGAGAGACATATGAGTGAAAACCACAAGACTTGAGAAGTTGACCACGTGTGGACACACTCCTTCCCAAGCCACCAATAACATTCTTTTGGTGATGAGAACCTTGACGTAATTTTGTGGACTAACGAGTCATGATACGAATTAGTGCATCACCAGGATTCTCATTTGGAGAAACATCCTCGTCATTCCCTTCATCAAGACCATGATCTATACGGAGTGGATTTCTTGGTGAAAAGTCACCAACATTATTCCCACCACCATCATCATTGGGTGGATCTTGATCACTTTCTTGATGAGTGGTATCAACTTGAAGGTCTTGTACTTGGTCTACCATTTGATTGATGGTCGATGTAGAGGCCTCGACTTGCGTAGAACTTGTCCCATCCTCCTTCACCACAAGGTGTCCCTCAACGGGTATAAGTGGACCTATACCCATTCTTCCTATGGTTATGGAGGGAGGTTCATCACCTTCATCATTACAATCAATTTTCTCCACTTGGGAGCCATTATCCTCATGAAACTCCACATAAACTAGATTCTTCAACACACCCGATGGATATGTTGTAGACTCTATAGGTGTGAGAGTTCGTGGCATAACCAACAAATATGCCTTCAAAAGTTCTAGGATCAAATTTAGACAATCTAGTGCCTTTAAGTAAACTTGAAATTTGCACCCAAAAACTCGAAGATACTTGAGGTTGGGTTTGTTACCTGTTAGGAGTTCATATGGAGTCATACCAATCATCGGACGAAGGAAGAGTCGGTTAGATAGATGACAAGCGGTGTTGATAGCTTTGGCCTAAAAGTTATATGGGGATTTGAACTCGGCCATCATAGTTCTTGCCATATCATTAAGTGTACGATTCTTCCTCTTCGCTACAACATTTTGTTGATGGGTGTACGCAGCTGTCGAATCTGCATCTCAACAAGTCCCTCGTATGAACCCATAGGGTTTTGAATAGGAGAACCTGTGGGCGTTGGTGACGATCGTCGGCTAGACAGGGGGCACGATTTTACCCAAGTTCGGGCCCTCGTAGAGGTAAAACCCTTAATCCTGCCTCTGTCGATCTGTATTCACGAGTAGATCGGTTACAATGGGGGGTTGCTCAAGTCGAGAGTATAATCTCGATCTCAAGGCTTGGTGGTGCGGTATTGCTTGTCCCCTCCTTGTGGTTCTCCTGGCCTTATATAGGTGGCCAGGTCTCAAATCTCACCGGGAAGGACTCGAACTCTAACCCTAAGTCGGTTACAATTTTCCTATCTTGACCCGCAAGGCACTGCGGGTGGGCCTCAACTGGGCCTTCTAGAGTAGTCTGAGGGCATCCCTTCCTGGGCTTTAGTCTTGGGCCTAGGACCGGGTATCCTTACTCGACAGGTCCAAGGTTCATCCCTTCGTCAGTAGCCCCCGAGCGTTTGCTCGATTGGGATTTCCCAGTCGGGTAGACGCTCAAAGTTTTCGCCTTGCTTTCCTTCGGATGGTCATTTTAATCGTTTTCCGACTGAAGGGCGCATACCATGTGTGATGAGTTTTAATGCCCGAGTATCGAGCGATGAGAGTGCCTGTGTTTTTGGCTGTTTTCCCAGAAGGATATGGCTCAGTAGCTTGGCTCTCCCGAAAGATGAGGTGATCATTGCGACTGGGCCGTAGAGGTATTACCGAGTCAAACTTAACCTATAGGGGTACCCGGCGCGTCCGCTAGGATTTTTCTTCGTGTTGTTGACACGGAAATTTACCGGAGGACGCAGCTTGAGTGCGATTCCAGGCCCTCAAGAGAGATCTTTTGGGTCTTACCTTCATATCCGAAAGAATATGGCATCCGAATGTGCCTAGTCGGCTGAACAATCCAGGTCTGTGATGTGTACACATCGTATGATGGAGTGGTAGGATCTGCGCACCCGCGAATTTTGGGTATGTGATTTCTCGAGTAAGAAAATAAAGCTGTTTTGTCCATACGAAAGAGTTTTTGTGTCTGGAATGGTTTGTGCCTATACGAAAGAAAATTTCATGTCTAGGGTTATATTTTATGCGAAAGTTCTTCCGCGTTTTTTAATCTTACCCATACGAAGTTTTGTTCGTGTTTGGGGTTTTATCCGAAAGTCAGACTTGATGACGTTTGTCATGATGTCATAGCGCACTCTGTTTGCTCTGAATCCTCCCGATGGGACATGACGACGTGAAAACAGGATTTGCTGGTCCACCTTGTCAGCTTTTTTACCGGAAAGGAGGCGTCATTTCCGGTTTTCCCGCGAGCCGCGCGCAGTAAATACCCACGATCTTCTGTTAAGATCGTGGCACGAAACAACGTTCACCGCCGTTTCGTTTCAGCTTCACGCGTGGCCGCCGCGATGGATGCCACGTTGCTTGACGAGCGGTCAGGATTGGGCGATACCGTGTATAAATACGGGCCTTAGGTGAAAAGTGAAAAATTCCCGTCATTCGCTTCCCAGCTTTCACCTTCCCAGCCTTCGTCTTCCTCGCGCTCCTTCTTTCTCCTCAAGCTTGCACCAGCGTCCATGGCGGGAGGCAAGAAAAGCAACACTGCGGTTTCCTCTTCGCAGGCGCCCGAAGATGTTCGCGCAGCGCCTGCTCCACGCTCCGGCGACTAGCGCTCTGCCAATACCACACAGAAGAGCATCAAGGTGATGCAAAGGGAGGGTCTGCTGCCTCTCGACACCGAGAAGCGGGTTTGCCTCGGCAAGAAGGAAGAGGTACCCAATCCCCATGCGAACGAGCGCGTGATCTTCGCGGATCACATTTCACGTGGGCTCTCTCTCCCCCTCCATCCTTTATTCGTGGCTTTGTTGTATGTCTACGGCATACAGCTCCATGACCTGCCTCCGAATGCGGTGCAGCACATCTCGTGCTTCATCGTGCTTTGCGAGTGCTTTCTTGGCATTCGCCCGCACTGGGGCCTTTGGAAGGCTCTGTTTAAGGTGCGGGTCTTCCGCGAGAAATCGCGGGTAGAAACGGAGCTTGGGGAGACGCAGCGCACCGGCGGGTTCGGGATCCAGGCGAGATCAGACACCCTTTACTTCGACATGCAACTCACCGACTCCGTGCAAGGGTGGACGAGGAAATGGTTCTATGTCGTCGACGACAGTGTGGACGGAGTCAATGAGTTCCACCCATTCGACGTTTTGAAGCGGCAGAAATCTTGGGCGCATGGGCTCTCAGTAGAAGAGAGCCGAGTCGTCGCCCCTCTACTCTCCAGGATGGCAGCGCTCCACGACCAAACTGCAGGGGTTGCGCTGAATGGCTTGCATCTTGCGAGCCTGTTTCTTAAGCGCAGGATCCAGCCTCTGCAGGCGAGGCCCTCCACCATGTGGGAGTACCAAGGAGCTGAAGACCCCAGCCGAGTGAGCCGAGAAGAACTCTCGAATGCAGAGTTCGAGAAGAATATCGCGGCCATCACGAAGCTGAAGGTAGGCTAGTCTTTCGCCAATTGTCCAATCGCAGCTTTTGAAGCCTCGAATCATCCTCCATCCGACGTAAGTTCAATGCTCTTTCTGTCTTCAACTTTTCTTTCTCTTTTTGTTCTTGTTTGCGAATTTGTCGACTGAATTTCTCCTTCTTTTCTTCTTGTTTTCTTTTGTAGAGCCTAGCAGTAGCAACTTGCTACCCGCCAGTTTCTGGTGAAGAGGCTTCCGACCTGTTGGCGAGCAACTTGGATGTCCCTGCTGACACCAAAGTTGCCGACGCTAGCTCGAGCTCCGACCATGGTTCTTCGGATGATGTGGAGGAATCGAGTAGCGATGTTCGCCACCGCAAGCGCCGTCGGGCGGGAGGAGATGAAGCTACTTCTAAAGACAACTCATCGGGTGGAGGGTCTGATAAAGAGCCTCTTCTCGTGACTCCGCTGAGTGTCCGCGCTCCTCTTACTCCCAAGCCGACAATCCAAACCGCCTGGAATGCGGATATGCTAGATGACGAAGACGATGAGTAAGTTTCTTTCTTTCTTCCATTTTCTAGTTGAATCTTCTTGCTTGCTCTTCCTTATGCTGTTGCTTCTTTTTGATGACAGGCTTCAATCCATCAGCCCCGGCCAATTCGCCTCTTCTCTTCCTAAGAGGAAGAATATTGTTGCGGATGAGACTCCAACTGCTAGACTGTCCAAAACTCGCCGAGTCCAGCTCCAAAAGCTGCGGCTACAGAGTACAGAGTGCCTAGCTTTGCGGTTGGAGCCTCGACTTCGAAAGAAGTGTCGGGTAGTTCAGCTGATCCTCTCTGCATCGCTCAGGGCCAGGTAAGATTTACTCTTTTCCTTGCATTCTGTATGTTTGTGCGTTTAGGATTTTTATCGGGTGCACGGCAGTGCTCCCGATGGGAGTAGGCCCCGAGGCTGTGGTTAATCGCTTGCGATTGGCCACAGGCTCAAGAACTTAGCTTTTCGCTTCTCTCTATTTTATCGGGTGCACGCAGTGCTCCGATGGAAGTAGCCCCCGACGCTATTCACGACTGTGTACAGTCATGAATAGGCTCAAACTTCTCTATCTTCTTTGATTTTCCTTCTTCTTTGTTTTGCAGTCTCTACTTGACTCCCTCGTGGCTGTTGGCCGCCGTGTAATTTTGGCTGAGACAGAGTGCGTGACCCTATGGGCAGATCGTGACCGACTCGTCTCGGAAGGTCAACTCCTCCAAGGTAACTTGATCTTCTCTTTCTATTTATCTTTTCCAGTCGTGCGAATTTCTTCGGCTCTGAAATCCATTGTTGTGCAGCTCAAGCCGAAGTTCTGAAGGCTGAGAAGACCGACGCTATCACTCGGGTGAACAGCCTCGAGGCTGAGTTGGAGACTGCTCGAAAGTAACTTGAGTCCCTTCGCAAGCAGTCGACTGACTTCGAGGGGAAGCTCGCGGGTGCTGAGGATGCCTTGAAGAAATTGGAGGAAGCTGGCGTCAAACAGGACAATGATCTTGTCGACTTCCTCCATCCTTTAGCTCAGAACTTCGAGAGTAAGTTATACTTGTATTTTTCTATTTTGTGGCTAGCTTGGACTGTCTTTGAAACTAATGCAACCTCTTGTAGATATTCTTGGCATTGCGCTGGAGCTGCCCGGGGTTACTCGAGTGGATGCGGTGATGGATTCCCTCGCCCAGCTCCGGAAACATGCGGATGGGATCGGTTCCCTCATCGGCGATGCCACCCAAGTGCTGAGGCAACTCCACGAGCGCCTTCTGGTGGATGTCGTAGTCCCGCCTATGTTGGGCGGTCTCCTGAAGGTTTTCCTGGAGCATGATATCCTTCAGGACTATTCAGTTGCCCAATCAGAGTGCGGAGCGAAGACCGCCATATAGTTCACATTGGCGCAAGGAGTCGAAGGCTTTGATGAAGCATACTCGAATCTTCCCATCAATCCTTCCACGGGTAGAAAGGTAGTGCTTCGTCCTTTCGGCGATCCGGCTGAAGTCCTCGCTCAGAAGCTGTCTGCCTTGCTTTCTCGCGCCAGTCGCAAGGGGCAACCTGTTGCGAGTGGTAGTACTTCCGCGATTCCATAGGGTAGATTAAGGTTATTCTTCTTGATGTAATGAACCTTGGGATGTATTCCTGTACTTCTATATTTAATCAAATGTCCTTTTGATATCCGACTTGCGATTTCTTGCAATTGATTGTTGTGAAGTTCTCCCGATGGGAGTAGCCCCTGAGCACCTGTCGAGTAAGTGGTTTATTTTCTCGATTGTGGTGACTTTGAAGTGTTTCCTTAACTTGTGTATTTTCTTCCAGGAAATTGGTGCTGCCGCGGAATCTTCGAGTGGATCTGCCGCACGATTGGATCCGCTTGTTGCTGCTGTTAGCACTTTTGCTTCTCTCCGTGATCGGGTCGCGGATGGTGAACACAAATATAAAGCTTTGCGCGGAGTGGTTGATGTGGCCAAGTCAAAGCAAAAACTAGCGGCCGATCGAGAACAGTTTTTGATGGAGGAACTTGCAGCCGTCGCCAAGGATATGCTGTGTAAGCACGTGAGCCCCCTAGCATTTGGTTTGACTGCCCTTCTTTCCATTGCTGACTTTTTGTAACCTTGTAGTTGTTGAGCCTGATGGTCAATGTGAAGCGCATTGGGTGGATAACCTTATTGCTCACGAAGCTGGTAGCTCCAAACCACATGCGAACAACTTCTGGTTGGACCGTAGTCGAGGCTTTGTTCTGGCTACGCTGAAGTATCGAGTAGTCCAGGCGAAGATACTCGTGAATTCTTGCCATGAGGCCTTGATTGCTGTGAACTCTGCTTCCTATCCGTTGGAGAGGGGTCCAGAAGACTTGAGCCATCTCCTCAGAACTTTCGGTCGAGAAGGTGAAATTCGCGAGTGTGTCCGCAATCAAATGATTTGCGGGTCTGTAGTAGCGCTTTCCTTCGTCTGATTGTAGCATCCTGAGGTGAATTTCAACTCTGTAGCTATGCTCCCTGATGGTCTAGTCGATATGGCCCCTCATTATAGAGTTGTTCGGCCTGCAGCAGAGGAGATTATTCAATTGACCTCGGAAGAGGTGGATTGGATATTAGCCGAGGAAAATGCTCGGCGCCATATGTAATCGTAGGATGTATGTATCCTGTTACTTTGTATAGTTGTCCAAAAACTTTGTAAGGTGTCTACCTTGTTTGTAACTTTGTATATGAATTTTTTCATGTTATCCTAAGTTAGGTGCAGCCCCGTGTATTTGGGGTCTATACCTGTTATTTAGCGTGTAAGGATAAAGAACTCGAGTAGCTATGGTTGAAAAACCATGTATTTTATTGAAATGACTGAGAAGCCATGTGTTTTTCTCAAGCTATAGGATGGCTAATACAACCTTATTTTTTGCGGGTAAAGATAAATCTAAGGATAGAATTTGCGAAGGTGCGCAACATTCCATGGGTTGGAGTAGATGCCACCGGTCGTCGGGTTCTTCAGTCGATAGGCGCCACCTGGGATAACTTCGTGTATTATGAAGGGTCCCTCCCATGGTGGTTCGAGCTTGTGCCCTTCCTTCTGCTTGAGCCGTAGCACTAAATCTCCCACCGCGAAGGCTCTGTGACGTATACGGCGACTGTGATAGTTTCGCAACGACTGTTGGTATACTGCGGATCTTGCGAGTGCAATATCGCGTATTTCGTCGAGTGCGTCCATCTCTTCCGTGAGTGCCCTGTTAGAGGTTTCTTCGCTGTAATCAATGACCCGTGGGGCGCTGAATTTGACATCCTCGGGAAGGACTGCTTCAGCCCCATATACCATGAAAAATGGTGTGTATTTTGTGGATCGATTTGGGGTTGTGCGGAGGCTCCATAGCACGGAGGATAGCTCTTCTTCCCAATGTCCTGCTGCTGGGTGTAGGCGGTCGAGTAGTCATTTCTTGATGCCAGCCGAAACCAATCCGTTGGATCATTCGACCTGGCCATTGGTTTGGGGACGAGCCACCGAAGCGAAGCTGAAGGTGATTCCTTTTTATTCACAGAACTATTGTGTTTCCTTGGCCGTGAAATTGCTACCATTGTCGGTGATGATGTTGTGTGGTATGCCAAATCTGCACACAGTGGAGTCGAGGAATTTGACGGCGCATTGGGCGCTGGTCGAGGTAACTGGCATTGCTTCGATCCACTACGTGAATTTGTCGACTGCGACCAGCAAGTGTGTGTATCCTCCGGGTGTAGACTTGCGTAATGTCCCTACCATGTCCAGACCCCACTGTGCAATGGGCCAGGCGATTGGTATCATATGTAATTCCGTGGCGGGGGCGTGTGGTTTGGGTGCAAATCGCTGGCAAGCATTGCACCTGTCGACCAAGTCCTTTGCATCTCTAGCTGCACTAAGCCAGTAGAATCCTGCTCGAAAAGCTTTGCCCACGATTGCTTTCCAGCTGGCGTGATGTTCACAATCTCCTTGATGTATGTCTCGCAGCAATTCTTTGCCATCTTCGGGTGCTATGCATCTTTGCAGTATGCCTGAGATGCTCTGTTTGTATAGGTCGCCGTTGAGTACCCGAAAAGATTTGCCGCGTCGGACTATTTGTCGAGCCTCACGAACGTCTGCTGGGAGCTGTTTGGCGGACAAGTAGTCGAGGTATTTTTGCGTCCAGACTGGCTCGACCAGAAAAACTTGTCTCGAAATACCATGGGTAAGATCGATGATAGCAACTTGCGGGCTGACCTCTGTCTCCAATGCTGCGGGTGCTCCTGCTGTTTTCTTGACCTTGACTGACGCTTGGTCATCCACTCGAAATATATTCCTGGCGGCATGGGCGTGTTTGTGGACCCCATGTTTGCCAGCTTATTTGTCTCTTCATTGCTAGATTTCGCGATGTGCTTCAGCTCACATCCTTTGAAGTTTCCTTCGAGTAGATTGTACATGTCCCGATATGCAACCATGTTGTCTATGATAGCGTCGCACTCCTTCATTGTATGTTGCACGATGAGATTGGAATCGCCATAAATCATCAGTCGGGAGGCTCCACACGCGATTGCCATCTTCATCCCATGCAACGGGGCCTCGTATTCTGCGTCGTTGTTGGATGCTGGATCGTCGGGTGGGAAGTCCAATCGCAGGACGTACTGCAACTTGTCTCCTCTGGGTGATATAAGGACGATCCCAGCTCTAGCTCCTTCATTCCTTTTGGACCCGTCGAAGTACATGATCCAGTTACTCGTATTTTCTGGCGGTCCGGGTGTTTGTAATTTTGTCCATTCGCTCAGGAATTCCACGAGTACCTGTGACTTCACGGAATTGCGCCCTGCGTAGATAATATCCCAGGCGCCTAGCTCGATGCTCCATTTTGCTATTCTTCCAGATGCCATGGGATTGTTCATGATTGTCCCGAGTGATGCGTCGTTTGCCACTGTTACGGTATGTTCCTGGAAGTAATGCTTGAGCTTTCGAGCTGTGAGAACAACTCCATATGCGAGCTTCTGGTAGTGAGAGTATTGTTGTTTACACGGCGAGAGCACCTCGCTGATGTAGTAGATTGGCCTTTGAACTCCATATGCCTTGCCGTCCTCAGGTCGCTCGACTACGATGGCCGTGCTGATGACTTGATTTGTTGCGGTTAGGTATAGGTATAGCGGTTCCCTTTCTTGTGGTGTTGCCAGAACGCGCCTGCTCTGTAAGTTTCGTTTCAGGTCTGCGAATGCATGTCTTGCCTTGGGTGTCCACTCGAATTTATCCGTCTTTTTCAATAACTCTTAGAAGGGTAATGCATGCTCGCCCAATCATGCAATGAATCTGCTCAAGGCGGCTAGTCGCCACGCGAGCTGTTGCACTCCGCGCAGATTGGTCGGCTCCTTAATTGTCAAGATTTCTTATATCTTCTCTGGGTTGGCTTTGATTCCTCTGGCGGATACCAGGTGCCCGAGAAGTTGTCCTGCTGGGACGCCGAAGATGCATTTTGTCGGATTGAGCTTGATCCTATATGCGTTTAGAGCGTCGAATGTTTCTCTGATGTCCTCGAGAAGCGTATCCTCCACTCGAGTCTTGATGACGATGTCGTCAACGTACACTTGTACGTTCTTGCCAATGAGCTTGGCGAGGCATTTTTGCATGCAGTGCTGATATGTTGCACCTGCGTTTTTAAGCCCGAAAGGCATTGTCGTGTAGCAGTATACACCATGAAGTGTGATGAATCCTGTCTTTTCCTCGTCTTCCTGTTTCCTCCTAATCTGGTTGTATCCTGAGTAGGCATCTAGGATGGAGAGGCGTTGGCATCCTGCAGTGGAGTCCACGATCTCGTCGATTCGTGGGAGGAAAAGTTATCCTTGGGGCAGTGTTTGTTCAGCGACGTGTAGTCGATGCACACACGAAGGATGTTGGTGTTCTTCTTTGGGACCAGCACTAGATTTGCTAGCCCAGTGGATATTTTGATCTCCCTGGTGAATTTTCCTGCGAGTAGTCTATTTACTTCTTCTCCAAGCGCTTTCTGCTTGGGCTCTGAGAACCGTCGGGTGGTTTGCTTAATGGGCTTTGCGTCTTTGTAGACTTCGAGTGAGTGCTCGGCAAACTCCCTGGGTATTCCTGGCACATCTGAGGGCTCCCAGGCAAAAATTTCCCAGTACTCACGGAGGAGTTCGACGAGTGCGCTTTCCTATGCTGGCGAGAGGGTAGTAGAGACCATCGCTGTCTTCGCAGAATCTGTCGGTTGTACTTGATGTTTGCGAGTGGCACTGTTGGCACCGAATTCCAGCTCTGGTGTGTTCTTCTTTGTGAGGGTCATCACGGAGTGATCCGTGGTTTTTGCTATCTCTTCCAGTTCTTCCTGCATCCCGAAAGATTTGGCGATCTTGTTGAACTCGATGTCGCACTTGTTGGATTTTTGGAAATCTCCGTCGATGGTGATTGTGCCATATTCCCTAGGTAGCTTGAGCTTCAGATATGCATCATGACGTACTGCCATGAATCTTGCGAACGTTGTTCGACCAAGAATGGCGTGAGACTGTGAGTGCCAGTCGACTACTTCGAAGTCGTTAAATTCTCTCCTGTAATTGCGTCGATTGCCCAACACCACCTCCAGGTTGATTGTTCCGAGTGGGCGGATCGCCTTTCCTGGAACTATCCCGTGAAAGGATGTTTCTGATTCTGCGAGTCCCTCCAGGTTCCTGTTCATCCGACGGAGAGTGTCCGCGTAGATGATGTTGATGCTGCTGCCCCCGTCCATGAATACGCGAGTCAGTTCGTAATTGCCAATATGTGCTTGGATTACTAGGGCAGCGTGTCCTGGTCGATAAACTCGTGGGGGTGGTCTTCCTTGGAAAAGTTGATTGGCTGGTCCGCCATCTTCAGGTACTCGGGTCTTTCCGGTGGGGTTTGCACAACCATGCATAACTATCGAGTGTTTGTCTTCTGGGCCCTGCGGGACGGGCAGACCTTTTGTATCATCCCTAACAGCCCGGCAGGGTTCAGGTATGCGTTACCTCCTGCGTTGGCGACTGGTGGCGCAGGTAGTGCGGCTAGCACCGTGTTCTGGTTTCCTGGTGGAGGTAGGGGTTGTGGCGGTTGGAATCCTTGGTGTCCTCCTCCTGCAAGTTGCGGGTAGCCTTGACTAACTGCCGATCTGTTCTTTTTCGAGAAGGCCTCGTGGATGTCAAGGAACTTTCGGCAATCCTTGAGAAGGTGTGTTGCCTTAGTTTTGCATGTGTGCTTATCTGTAAATAGATGTAGCGTGCAGTATCCATCAAGGTCCTCCTCGGGAGTCTTGTCCTCCATCTTTGGCTTCCATTCACAATTTCCACGGCGTCCGCTATCGCGATTCCGTGTGAATTCTGTTGCTATCAGTTCTTCTCGGTCGTCGTGATCGTAGTACTTCCTTATTTTCTTTCGACTGTGGCAGTCGTCTTCGGGTGCGGGCGAAGATGCCCTCTCGTTGCGCACTGAGTCCTCTCCGTTAGCCCATCTATCAGCTATGATCATTAGTTCTCCAATAGTTTTGGGTTTTGGCTCGTCCCAGTTCTTCTCTGAAAGCAGTTCGTCGAGCGCCCTTTGCGAAAGCTTCGACCGCTACTTCCTCCGATATGTTTCCTGCGGTATTCCTGAGCGTGGTCCATCGCTGAATATATTCGCGGGTGGATTCGCCACTCTTCTGCTTGCAGGCTTGCAGTTCCTCGATGGTCGCCGGTCTTTTGTATGTTGCTTGGAAATTTTTGCAGAAATCGAGGTGTAGATCGTCCCATGATCCGTAGCAGGACTTCGGTCTTGCTTCCAGCCAACTGCGTGCCGCTCCTACCAAGTGTAGGTTGAGGTACTGCATAGCCGTGTTCTTGTTCCCACGTTGGCGTTTTACTGCCGTGAGGTAACCCGATATCCATGACGAAGGTTCGAGTGAACCATCGTATTTTGTTACTTCCGTGTTGAGTTTGAATCTTTTGGGTAGGGGTGCCTCGCGGATGCTGCGAGCAAAGCATAACGCGCCGCAGGTTTCGTCATCAGAAGATCCGGCTGAGAAGCGTGCGCGGTTCCTTGCAGCTCTCACCCTGTCTACTTTATTTTGCGCGATGTCTGATCGCGCATTATAACCTGGTTGATCACGATCGGTTTCCTTCCTTGGTTCCTTGATGCGATTTCGCGAGCAGCTGCTATGATTTCGCGAGTCGCGGTCTTTATTTCTCGGGCTGCCTTCGCTACTGCTTCGGCTATCATCGCGTCTCCGGTCTTCTTTTCCTCGACCACGGTGAGGCGATTTTTCCTCCTAGGCGAGGCACTCCGGCGCCTGCGGGATGCTTCCTTCTCCTTCTGTGCAACAGCTTTCCTGCGATCATAGGAGGCAGGCCTTGAGGCTGCCATGCCTAATTCCTTCTGAACTTGCTTATATTGCTCCGCACGAGGGTCATTTTCTCCTGGTTGATTTATCTGCATGTAGGTTGTTGCGGCTAGGACTGCGGCAGCGGGAGTTTGCAGGTAAATGTTTCCTTCCTCGTCGACCCGCATGAGGGAAGGTCCGAGTGACCCGCATGAGGGAAGGTCCGAGTGACTCGTCGTCCATGGTCGCGGTTCTTGAGGCGTGTCCCTTCTTCGCGGGGCGAGTCCCAACAGAAGGTGTTAGGGAAAGCTCAGCCCGGCGTTGTCTTGACTCGTCTGCCAATCTTTTCCGCCTAGCTAGATCTATCCGAGCTTCTTTGATCGCTGTAGCCGCTCTCACTAGATGATAGTGGTAGGCGTTCATATCTTCGTGTGGGGCTCCGACTGCAGGTGGTTTGCTTGTGCGGATAGCCTTCTTTGCTCGGACCCAAGCGTCTCGCGAGACGCCGATCTCAGCGCGTTCCCTTGCGCTGTGTTCAGTTTCTTCGGGTGGTTGTTCCGATCCTGCCATGCAGACCTGAGCCAGGTATGGCTTGTGGGTCCTAGGCGTAGTTTGAAAGGCCTTCCTGATCCGAGAGGGTTCCTCTGTTGAGAGGGTATGGAAGTTGCTGGTGTTGAGGCGGATGGACTCGCCACTTTTCACCAAGTAGGGTCGTGAATCGACAGCTCCTGGGCTGGAGATCGACTCATACCCCGATTCCTCAGGGTAGTGAAGGATCTCATCTTTGTTGGTGTAGAACTTGAAGCTCCCGAACGTCAAGGTGACACTTTTCTCCAGATCGCTGAATACCGGGCGTGATTCCGGCGAGTGAGGGTGACTACGACAGATCCGATTCGAATCGGGTTGGTCGGAGTTGAAGTCGAAGGTTTCCAACCTGAGTTGGTTGTTGATGAAGCCGAAGATGCCGGAGATCCAGCGCCCGCCGTCCCCACGGACGGCGCCAATTGTCGAATCTACATCTCAACAAGTCCCTCGGGTGAACCCATAGGGTTTCGAATAGGAGAACCTGTGGCGCTGGTGACGATCGTCGGCTAGACAGGGGGCACGATTTTACCCAGGTTTGGGGCCCTCGTAGAGGTAAAACCCTTAATCCTGCATCTGTCGATCTGTATTCACGAGTAGATCGGTTACAATGGGGGGTTTCTCAAGTCGAGAGTATAATCTCGATCTCAAGGCTTGGTGGTGCGGTATTGCTTGTCCCCTCCTGGTGGTTCTCCTGGCCTTATATAGGTGGCCAGGTATCAAATCTCACCCGGGAAGGACTCGAACTCTAACCCTAAGTCGGTTACAAGTTTCCTATCTTGACCCGCAAGGCACTTCGGATGGGCCTCAACTGGGCCTTCTAGAGTAGTCCGAGGGCATCCCTTCCCGGGCTTCAGTCTTGGGCCTAGGACCGAGTATCCTTACTCGACAGGTCCAAGGTTCATCCCTTCGTCAGCAGCGGAATATTGATGTCTTATCCCTTCATCACTCAATAATTCATCCATGGTGTAGTTCTTGAACTCGGTCCCATTGTCACTCCTAATTACCAAGATCTTGTTGTCGTATTGGTGTTGCACTTCTGTGGCCCAAGAGATGAATTTTTCTTTAGTCTCGCCCTTCTTCTTGATATAGAATCTCCAAGTGTATATGTACAATCATCCATAATCACCAAACAATACTTCTTGCCACCAAGACTATCATATGTAGGAGGCCCAAATAGGTCCAAGTGAATAATCTCAAAGGTCTTTGTTGTGTAGATTATTGATTTCTTGGAATGGTTTTTCTCATGCATCTTTTCGTCAATACAACAGCCAGAAGGGCGATCTTTGGAAAAATTCACACCTGTTAGTCCTTCCGCATGCTCACCCTTCACAATAGTTTCTAAATTTCTCATACCGACGTGGCGCAAGCGGCGATGCCAAAGCCACCCCACGTCGGATTTAGCTATTAGACAAGTGGCAATATGTGTAGTTTCTTTCGAGAAATCAACTACATACATATCGTTCCCCACAAATCCAACAAGGTACTTTAAGAGAAATGGTGTGAAGGACAAGCACATGATTACGCCCAAATAGACATGTAAAATAGCATTCACAAAGTTTCAAGACGGAAAGAAGATTATAGCAAAGGGACTCAATAAGGAGGACTTTCTCAATGGATGCATCCGGAGAAATGACCACTTTGCCATGTCCCAATACCTTAAGTTGTGAACCATCACCAATATTCACTTGAGAAAATTTTATGAGTTGGAGCTTTAAGTCCTCTAATATTTCCTTGCTTCCGGTTATGTGTGCGGAACAACCCCTATCAATCATCCATGATGTTCCTCCGAAAACACAACCCTACAATGTTAGAACCCGTGAACTATATCTCGTCATAATAGTATTGTTATACGTTCATGATTTGTCAATTGCCCAGTTGTAATTTATTCACCCAACATGTTTATTTTCTTTAGAGAGAACCACTAGTGAATCTATGGCACCCGGTTCTAGTTTCCTCATATTTACAACCTCCTTGTAAGCACTTTCATAATTGTTTACTTGATGTTCCGTTTTTTACTTTTACTACTTTTCAAAACTCTATACGCTTAATTCTGCTGTTTTCAGCAAGACCGGAAGACTGACAACCTTCCGAAAAATTGGCGCAAGAGAGAGTTTGTGATTGTGTGTACGTTTCACGCTTGGTCAACATTGATAAACAGAACCGTTGATACAAGTGACCTTCTTTAAGACTATATGAAGTCCTACTGATTTGATAAACTCTTGTTCCATATTGGGGGGGAAATTTACATTAGACTATATCATACCTTCCGCTCGGTGTCTCCCAACGAGCATGTGATCACGTCAACTTCAACTACCACACCAAGCTCCTTCTTCATGCATTAAAATCATTCCTACAGAAAACAATGTTATTTTTCTAGTTTTTAGGTTGTTGCAGAGCGTGTCGAATGAAGACAGAGCGGAAAATTTCTCTCAGGTTCACGCAGGAAGCAATGAACTTAATAGAATTAGTTGAGGAATTGTATTTTAGCTTCCTACTAAAACACATTTAGATACAACTAGCTCGAACCCTCTTGGCTTTCTTTCTGATTTCTAGTATCGAAAGAAGCCTTTATATCAAATCCATTACACGCTCTACATTATACCTAAACATTAACGTTATGATACCATGTACGATGTACGGTGGAAGACATCCAAACCATTACTATTGATTGTGTGGTCACTAGATATTTTTAGAGTATAGGAATTATAGTCAATGCCAACTTCATATATATAATTTGCTAAATACATTACAATTGTTTAGTATATTTTAGCAAGATCATATACTTGGTTTGGTTCAGTACTATTGTTACCCTAACAATAATTCTTATGTTTCGCTAGAATTTAACTACGTCCATAATCAGAAAAAGTGATCATGTCCCAAACCATAAGCTAATCTTAGAGACAAGATTAGCAACTCTTGTTTGTTTATATCATTACATCCGCACATATATTTTCCTTTAAAAAATCACTTTTCAAGTGATATAGCAGTTTTAGCATTATGACATAAACTCAGCCACATTCGCGCTACATCTCGCGGTATTGAGTCTCGGGACATTTGGAGGGAGGGAATTCCGTAGGGTGGGGGTGGAGGGATTTGGGAGCCGGCTGCGACACACATTGCTATACAAGGAAGCATGGTGCAGTAACGCTGAACCTGTGGTGGATAAGAAATTCATGGAACTGCGTGGGGCCATCGCAGACGAGCTTGTCGTTAAGGCGAGCAATGAAGTGCAAACCTATTAATAGATCTGACCGCTCTACTCGGTGCTGAGTGACTGCCATGTGGGCCATCCCCGCCGATCCGTCCACTCGAGCGGTCAACTTTATTAATGACGACTGTCGTCGTATGGACACGCCACTTCATGCAATCTTTTCGGTGGCGTACCATGATAGCACGTTCCACCACAAACCAGCAATTAGTGACGCGTCTGGTTGGCACACGACTGATAAATATAATTAGTGGCGCACCAAACATACGGCACGCCATCTATATGTTTTCGGCCTAGGGGGCAGATGATCCCATGTAGTAGTGGTCGTAAAACCCGTGTCGACGCCGTAGGTGCACGATTAGTGGTGGATGGCACTACACTAGTATTAGTGATGGCACGTTTTAGGATGGAAATCCACTGATGGCAAATGTCCTATAAGGGTATTTCCTACTAGTTGATACCCCTGCTGTAGCTCATGCGTACGGGCAAACTACTTCTAGCCACGTGAGAGGAACATGTTGCCCTAGGCCCCTAGCCATCTACGAAGAGTTTCACCACAACGGGACCATTGGGACAACGCGACATTCTCAACTTGAAGTTTTCAAGCTCTTGATCTCGGAGTTCTTCTACACTCAACTTCGACAGTTTCAGCCGCTTCCCCAATGTCCGGTACAAATCTCTACTATATAATAGGCCTTCAGGTGGCGGTCGTACGTCTCGAGTCTTTTACGTTTTGCCCTATAGAAAATACAAAATCAACCCGACACCCTCATTACCTCACAGCTAAGTCCTCCTCCCCAATCGATCCTGCTCCTCCTCCCGTCGACGTCCGCCTCCCTTGCGCCGCCACGAACACCATCGCCGTCAACGGGTCGCCGGAGGGAAAGGAGACGGACACCTCGGCCGCGGTCGCGCGCGCCGCGGCGGCCAACCCGTCCGTCCACTTCCACGTGCTGCCGACGCCACCGAACGTAGACGCCGGCGACACAGCGTCGGACGCCTCCGAGGCGCTCAACACTTTTGTGCTCCTCCGTCGCATGAACGCGCCGTTCCGCGACTACCTCCGCTCGGTGCGCGCGCTCGTCCTCGACATGTTCTGCTTCTGCGTGGACGCCGTCGACGTCGCAGCCGAGCTCGGCTTGTCGGCCTACGTCTTCTACAGGGCCAGCAGCTTCGTTGTCAATCTGCACCTCCCGCACATGCAGGCCCATATCGGTGCGACCAGCTTTGGGGAGATCGGCGACGCGCCGCTCTTCCTTCCCAGGAAACCGTCCCTTCCAGCCAATGGAGCTCCCCAAGCTCTCCCTCGACCGGG
The DNA here is from genome assembly GCA_028641055.1 of Alopecurus myosuroides. Taxonomy (NCBI): domain Eukaryota; kingdom Viridiplantae; phylum Streptophyta; class Magnoliopsida; order Poales; family Poaceae; genus Alopecurus; species Alopecurus myosuroides. Next base: position 121,385,671 of record CM054059.1, read on the forward strand.
ACAATGAGGTGTACCGCAGCGTCCTGCATGCGTTCGAGCGCATCCCAGAGTCTTCCCAAGGCATCATTGTCAACACGTTCGAACCGCGTCTATAGAAAACGGCGACCGCAGCTGGCGCGTACTCTTTCGGTACAATGAAATCGTGGTGGATATCGGCCCCCATTCGCTCAAGCGATGCTGCGTGCACACTCCGCGGAAGATGTACTAGCACATCGCAACCGGCCGCCTGCTCGCACTGGAACCTGCCACGCTGCGCTTCCTATAGGACAACATATGCACGTACCACGTTGCGGAGACGACGGAGGACGGGAAGTTTTGCATCCTGGCCATAACGAGCCGTTCGAGGCGGCTGCAGCTCTTGGTGCGTGGCGAGGACAAGGTGGAACGACAACGAGTTGGGTGGCTTCTCGCGAGGGAAATACTTAACGTGCGTCTGCTGTGGGAGGCGTTGCTAGGCCACCCAGGGACATGGCACACACGATCTTCAACGTTTGGCCCAGCGACATAGACGTTGGGGCGCCTCGGCAAAGGTCTTTTATCAGCCGGAATGGTTTTCATCAAGACGTTTGGATACGTCCGCTGCTCGTTACATCTGGAGTTCCGGACACTGACAAGATGGAGCGCCCTAAATCAAAGGATGTCTGTCTGCATTACTCGTTCCAGAGTACTGACTTCCCGCTAATTGGTAAAGCCTCGCTTGACTTCTCGGTTCCCTTTTCATGATGCCATTGTTTTTCATCCACACATGATCATATGATTAAATTTTCAGTTCATTTGAACTGAGTAGTTTAATAAGGTGCATAAGATAAGACCACACATAAGGGCATCTCCAGTCGTCCCCCAAGCCCACTTTTTGTGTCAAAAAGCGCCGTTTTAGCACCGAATTCCACCAGTGAATCTTTCTCCTACTTTTGCCCACTTTGCATGCAAAGATGCCTCTCTCTCCTATTTTTGCGCCACTTTGCATGCAAAAGCCCCCCTATTTTGGCTGCTTGGGTAATGGCCTTGCCCCAACTTTTGATTTTGCGCCGTTTATGTTACTTCTTGTGATTTTTCTTGTGCTGGGGGGCTACACGGCTGCAGATGCCCTAAGTGCATTATATTTAGAGCAGGCTACTCGCGTTTCTAGCACATGTGTATCTAGAAAATTCTTAGTTACTGGGATTTCGTCTTACATGGTGAAATACCGATTGGCCGGCATAGGTTTTTGTTCCATGTTAGCTTATAGGCTAACTCTAGAGTTCTAACTGCAGTGGTAATCAATTTATTATTTTGAAATCAGGGCTTATTAATCAGTCATTTTATTGAAGGTAACATTGTTGTACAAAACACAACATGATTTATATTATTCTTTTTTTTTTAACAGAGGCTTACGACCCAATGTTTCATTTCTCTCTCTTGACAAAGATTGAAATTATATATGCCACTTGCCTTCAAGCATAATAAATACATTAGCAAAGTTTATGCAGAGTTCATCTAAAATATGGTGAAACCCAACACATGCATGCAACAAAAATCAGGTTGAAACAAAAGAAAACTGAGTGGTATACGATATATTAAGTTATTTCTCACATTCAGAATATTATTTCAAAATCGTACCGTTGCAACGCACGGGCAGTTTGCTAGTGCATGTAAAACTCGGGAATGAACTTCCAATCACGACAAAGGTGAAGGCGGTGGGCCGTTGCCACGACCACATCCATGATTGTCGCGCCCATAGCTACGGTCGCGACCATAACTGCTTCAAGCCTCCGCCGCGTTGGGTCCGCGACCACTTTCATGGCTGCTTCCCTTTAGATCTCTCTCCATGGACGTGAATTGGGGATCGAGGGATAAGGGGATAATCGCGCCACTCCTTTAGATTTGAAGAGGAAGGAGAAGATTGGCAACATGTCCGCCCGTGGGCGCGGCGCCACCAACAGCCCCCGCCGTTCCACTAGGGCCGCCAGGTTCAAAGTTACCGAAACGAGGCATGGCCACACCGCGAGCAGGTGGCAGACCACCTCCTCGTCCACGGTTCGCCTGCCCCCGATCGTCACCGGCTCCACCGCAACCAGCCGCCGCCATGCTCTCGCCGTTCGCGATTTTTAGAACCCAAACAGCGGCTCGACTCCAAGTGAATCCTAAGACCCCCCGAAACCCCGTTCCTAACGCGTACAGAGGGTTTTGTGTCCGTTGATCCGATCCTGGCTCGACAGCCCGTGGTGGACACAATTTGTTTCATGGCCCGTTTGACCATTTTTTTGGAGAAGAACGAAGATCTCCATCCGATCTCTGCTCCCGCGATTGGAAATTTGAAAAATGAACTCTAGACGGAAACGTACGTACCTTCTTCACTTGGGATCGCCGTAGACGGACCACCTTGATCCAACAAGAATCATCCTCTTCCTCGATGGACCGTCGGTGGCATCATTGGTAACTTCGGAGCACGCATCGTCCACGTTGTAGCCGATTCGTTGCATTCCCGTTCGTTGGCCTCCGTGGCGATCCATCCAGCCCGATCTCCATGCTTGCTGCCCAAGTGACCGGGAAATCTAGAGTAGGTGTAGAAGAGGCACCGTGGTTCCCCGGCTTCATGCCAACAAGGTCGTCGCCGGCAGCAGCGTTGCCTTCCGTCGCCCCAACGATCGCCCCCTCAGTCGCCTCCAACGGCTCTCTCACCCAGAAGGAAACTAAAGTGCTCTTGTAAAGAGTGTTGTGATTTGCGCAAATACCACGCCATACGCCAAGAACGTCTTGCTTAAAGACATTTAAAAAAAACATTAATGTTTCGTTTGTTGCTAACTAAGCTAATTTTGTTTCAACGAGAAACTAAACTATGCTAATTCGTTTCAAATACTAACTAGAAATGGCTCGGCTGTAGCAGCGGTTGAATGCAGGGGAGGAGATGACAAGAAAGAGAAGCTCTGCTCTGCTATAAAAAACACAGTGACTAAATGAGGGTCAATATTCTAGCTGACCGACAGCCGACAGAGAGCGCGAGCTTCTCGTAAGATAAAATGTCAGACCGATGGGAGACAGCAGCGTTATTCGCTGAGAGAGAAAAGAAGTACACCAGCGCCGTCTGCTCAAGAACAAGAAGGCAATACCAGCGCCGGTGGTGCAGGCTCCCTTGCCCGTGCAGTTGAGGTCGGTGCACCCGAACATATTAGGCATCAGTTTAAAGAAACTGCACCGTACCATTTTGATTTTTTCCCACTTTGACCTTTGTGACACTTCCTCCTCAGCTATGCTATATGAGAACATTAAAAAAAATGTTTTTTTAATGAGAGCATTGTAAATCTGGGAGTATTTGCACGAGATACTTCCTCCTCAGCTATGCTATAAAAGACGAAGGGGTCAATGGAACATTTTTGAATGCATCTAGCTGACTAAGAGCGCGTGGGTTGCTCTTGCTCCTAAATAAAAATGAAAATCAAATGTCAGAGCGACGGGAGACAACAGCGTTATTCCCTGAGAGATAAAAGAAGTACACCAGCGGCGTTCGCTCAAGAAAATGAAGGCCACACCAGCGCCGGTGGTGCAGAGGCTCCCTTGCCCGTGCAGTTGAGGTCGGTGCACCCGAAGATATTGAGTATCAGTTTGAAGAAACTGCACCGCGCGGAGATTTTCGGAGATTTTCGGGTGCAACTGATAGATATTGTCGCGCGTGGGACATGCATAACTGAACTTCAAGCCCAGCGTGGCCATGCATATCGACGAGACTATCAAAACATGGTATCCCCTTCGCGTGGAGACCTGTCGATTGGTGGCGCTATCCTTTATGTTCCGATTTGGTTGTAGAAGAGCTTGACAGAGACCTGCCGCCTGCGCTGGCCAGTTCAGAATGTCTTGATACGGACGTTGAGAATGTATTTGTTCCGATGCATGTTTGCATTCCTCCAACCACCCGCAACCGAATGGAACTCTATATAAGCCTCTCGATCGGTCTTGATCACCACAGCACCAGGACAATCCATCACTTCCATCACGCAGCTCTTATATTATACGAGCTAGGCTTAAGCGATGGCGGTGAGCTCCAAGACTGAGGCCTGTATTCTGGCGCTTCTCGTGGGGCTCTGCATTGCCGCGCGGACGGTGGTGGCCGGGGGCACGATGGGTGATATGCTGGAGGTGGACGGAGGCCGCGGTAACGTGTCCAAGGACGGCCAGGTCCTCTCGCTGTACCTCTACGAGCATGGCAGCTCGGGCTTCAAGTCCAAGGAAACGTACCTCTACGGGCGCACCGACATGCAAATTAAGCTCTTCCCCAACAACTCCGCCGGCACCGTCACCACCTGCTTCGTAAGCCACGCCCTTCGATTCATCGGTCAATGTGCAATATTTTTGGTTCACGCTGATTAACATGCATCCATTCCATGCAGCTCCTGTCCGAGGGGATATGGGAGAAGCGCGACGAGATCGACCTGGAGTTCCTGGGCAACGTCACCGGCGAGCCCTACACGCTCCACACCAACATCTACGTCAACGGCACCGGCCAGAAGGAGCAGCAGTTCCGCCTCTGGTTCGACCCCACCGAGGACTTCCACACCTACTCCATCGTCTGGAATGCCAAAAACATCATGTACGTAATAATGCATCAATCCGCACTCAAATCCCCAATATATATATTCTTGGGATCAAACTAACAATTGAAGGGAATTGCAGTCTGCTGGTGGACGGAACACCCATCCGGGAGTTCAGGAACCACACCACGGAGGGCGTTGCTTACCCGTCGACGCAGCCGATGAGGCTGCACGGAAGCCTTTGGGATGCAGATTGGGCCACGCAGGGCGGCCGCTTCCAGACCAACTGGACCATGGCACCCTTCGTTGCGCAGTACCGCAACTTCATTGCCACCGCGTCTTCGCCTGGTGGGTACGGCCAGGAGATGAACGGGAGAATGCGGCAGCAGATGGAGCTGAAGCGTGACGAATGGATGATCTACAACTACTGCGAGGACAAGAAAAGGTTCCTTAACGGCGTGCCACCCCAATGCTCCATGTCGGGAACCGGTTAAGGGTATCTCCAGTCGTCCCCCCAGAGCCCACAGGACGCAAATTAGCGCCGTTTTGGGCGAAAAGCGCCGTTTTTTCACCAGTCGACCCCCCCAGGACCTGAAAAAGCGCCGTTTCGGCGGAAATTAGCGCCGCCGCCCCCAGGCGGAACCCAGCCTGTTGGGTTCGGCCTAGGGGGGGGGGCGGCGATAGGAAAAGCGCTCGTGGGCCAGCGCTGTCGGTGAGGGAGAGCTCTTTTCCCACTTTCTCCACCCCCGAACCGTCTTTTTCCCCTCGCTCGCCTCGCCGTCGCCACCCCACCCCCGCACCCCACGCCGCCACCGTCGGCCACCATCGTACAATAGCGACGAGGCAAAACCACCGACGGCTGGTCCACCACGTCGTCGCCGCCGTTCGAGCACGTCTCTATTTATTTGTGTGCAACAATCTATTTATTTGGTGGAATTTTTTTTGATTGCCCAAATTTGGCCGAGTCGCCGCTGGGGGGGCGGTCTGGGTTCACGGCTGGGAAACGCGCCCCCCCAGCTCCGAGAATAGCGCCGTTTCGCGCCGCGGCGCAAAAAAAGCGAGGTTTTTTGCGTCCTGGGGGGCGCAACGACTGGAGATGCCCTAAGCCCCATGTCAATGGGCTCCATCCCGTCACAAACTTGTTGGGGCAAAGGAAAACCTGATCCTCGTCAACTAATATGGGGATAGAGATTATAAGATCTCCCATCTCCGCTATACCCGTGTTATATATTCGTATGTATAAAAATTGATATATACTTTTATGTGTAAGATGTAGTATATTCTGTTCAGGCCCGTGCCTGTTTTAATAATATGTTTAGCCTATCAAAAAGAACATTATGTCATCTACGTACATGTTGTAATACTTTCTGAGACCGATCCTATATGGTTCGACCAAGTGATGACCCATCTTAGTTTTTGGGATGAAGTGTTAAGCTAAAAGTAATTAACTAGTATCATTTCCTTCAAATACCATCTAAGATTAAATGAGTTTATGATGTGTGAAATGAGTTTAAAATTAACCATACATCCTCTAAAATGGTCAAGTTCCACCCTTCTTTCAACCTCTAATAACATGTATGATATGTTCAGTTGATTTTTTTTCTTTCATAATGTGGAAACCCATCGCAAGGAGGAAGAAAAAGAACCATGGGCGCCAACCAACAAAACTTCCCTATATCATGTGCGGTTACAAATGTTAGGGTTTTACAAATTGCGACTTGTCCCAACCGGCGGCTTAAATAAGTTATATAAAGGCTTAAAATCCTAGACAAGACAGAATTCGGATCTAGGTCGGTAACAAATTGTACAGTACAAGGGGGTGGGGGCAAGCCCTTCTACATGTGACGCTCCGCTCTACTCGTCACAAATTCGGATATTTATCAGCATAACTGAATTTTGATCACATCAAAATAACACTCCACCTTGATAAAAAAATCCTTCATGTAGCTTAAAATGAACCTTCAATCTGAAAAAACAAAGAAAAGTATCGGCCGTCGGAGACGCCGTCGGCCAAGTATCGCCCCCCTCGGCTTAGGGTGGTCGATACGTTTGGACCTCCTTGTCGTCGGAACCTGCCCGTCGGCGTATGATCCCCGACGGCGTATGTGCAGCAAAGCCCGACGGCCACCGTCGGCGCAAGTTCCCCCGTCGGCGTAGGCTCCGGAATTAAGGGGGCGAAACGGCCGCCGTTACGCAGGTAAGACGCCCAGGGGGGCCGTCGGCGTGTGCAGCATAGGCAACACCGACGGCAAGCCGTCGGCGTAGGTTGTATTCTTTTTCCAGTCGTTAATAATAAATTTAATAAAGCTTTATCTATTTCCCTATATGATTTTAATGTATTTATAATTTCTAAGTTAATAGGAGTGATTATACCTCCGAGTATCAATATCCTGCCACCCGCGCCCATGAAATAGCATGGTGAAATCTCCAGGACCCGACCCTACAACACATTAATCTAAAATAAATAAATAATATATATATATGATATATCTAAACATTAATATTAAATACATAAATGAATTTATAAGGATCCCAAGTCCCTCCAGCCCCTCTTTTGGGAAACCCTAGAACTTGCGACTGCGTCATGTTCCTCCATAGACGGGCATCGAAGGGGGGTAGAATAGTAGAACCTTCATTGTTTTATGCATGGTTAGGTTATTGAAACATGTAAGACAAGTGTGGCACCATAATTCAAGAAGATTCATTGGGGTAGACCCGTAGCGGGAGTTTCGCGGTTTCCACAACACGCCTAGAAATTCCCGTAGCGGTCAAATGGGAGGGAATCTTTCGAAGAGTTGGTCCATGCCATTGTTTTTACGCTTTCTAGGGCCCACCAAAACACAACCAAGCAACGAGTTCCACATTGCTACCCCATTTTGACATCGGTGCCGGTCGTAGTCTTATAAGGTTTTTTTAGTCTCTAGTGGGTCTAGAGTTTCACCGGAGAGGGGGTCCGGAGCGTCGGGATCAAACCACGAGCTAGGGTTTTGGATGGCAACTAGTTCCACATTGCTACCCCCATTTGATGCCATTACCGCATGTATTCGTATAAGTCCGGTATTTCTCCAGCGGGTCTAGGGTTTCACCGGAGGGGGGCTCCGGAGCGTCCGGATCCTGACACAAGGTAGGGTGTGCCATAAAATGTTAGTATAGGTGTGTTGTGTGTTTTGGATGGCAAAGATTTCACTCAAGGGTGTAACCCCGCTTCACCGGCATCCACTTCTCTCTACGGAGTTTACATGCGCTTATAGGCTGAAACTCACTTATCGGACGAAACATCAGGAATGTTCCGAAGAGTTGGGTTCTAACTTTGTGTTTTGTGTTCCTATGGCCTATAAAAACACATCCAAGCAACTAATTCCAAGTTACTACCCCCATTCGACGCCGTTACCGCGTGTATTGGTATAAGTCCGGTATTTCTCCAGCGGGTCTAGGGTTTCACCGGAGGGGGGCTCCGGAGCGTCTGGAACGCTCACACAAGGTAGGGGGTCCATAACATGTTAGTATATATGTGTTTTGTGTTTTGGATGGCAAAGATTGCACTCCGGGGTGTGACCCGCTTCACCGGCATCCACTTCTCTCTACGGAGTTTACATGCGCTTATATGCTGAAACTCCCGTATCGGACGAAATATCGGGAATCTTCTGAAGAGTTGGGTTCTACCTTTGTGTTTTGTGTTCCTATGTCCTAGAAAAATACATACAAGAAACTAGTTCCACATTGCTACCCCTTTCGACGTTGTTACCGCGTGTATTCGTATAAGTTTGGTATTTCTCCAGCGGGTCTAGGGTTTCACTGGAGGGGGGCTCCGGAGCGTGTGGATCTGGAAGCTAGGGGTTGCCATACCATGTTAGTATAGGTGTGTAGTGGTCTTTGGTGGCAAATATTGCACTCCGGAGTGTGACCCGCTTCACCGGCATCCATTTCACTCTATGGAGTTATGCGCTTGTAGGCTGAAACTCCCGTATCAGATGAAACATCGGGAATCTTCCGAAGAGTTGGGATCTACCTTTATGTTTTGTGTTCCTATGGCCTACCCAAACACATCCAAGCAACTAGTTCCACATTGCTACCCCCATTCAACCCCGTTACCGCGTGTATTCGTATAAGTCCAGTATTTCTCCAACGGGTCTAGGGTTTCACCGGAGGGGGGCTCCGAAGCGTCCAGATCCTTACACAAGGTAGGGTGTGCCATAAAATTTTAGTATAGGTTTGTCGTGTATTTTGTATGGTAAAGATTGCACTCTGGGGTGTGACCCGATTCACCGGCATCCACTTCTATCTATGGAGTTTACATGTGCGTATAGGCTGAAACTCCCTAATCGGACGAAACATCGGGAATCTTCTGAAGAGTTGGGTTCTACCTTTTTGTTTTGTGTTCCTATGGCCTACCCAAACACATCCGAGCAACTAGTTCCACATTTCTACCCCCATTCGACGTCGTTACCGCGTGTATTCGTATACGTCCGGTATCTCTCCAGCGGGTCTAGGGTTTCACCGGAGGGGGCTCCGGAGCGTCCGGATGATGACACAAGGTAGGGTGTGCAATAACATGTTAGTATAGGTGTCCTATGGGTTTTGTATGGGAAATATTGCACTCCGAGGTGTGGAGGCCGGCGGCCTAACAGAGTAGCCCGGCCTTGGCCAGGCCTAGGCCGGCTAGGTAGGGAGCTCGGCCTACGTCTTCGAGACCCAGCCTAGGCCGGCCAGTCTGTGTGAAGGACCACTACAAGAAATATGCTATCTTGTGACTCTAAATATTGGTCACCGAATGGTCATGTATGTTCATTTGTGAGCTTTATGTGACCAAAATCACTTGTTCAGGTTACGGGCGTCACCAATGAACCAATGTGACCTTCTCTAGCCAAAGTAGAGGGTCATAGACTATGTGACCAATTGTTCTGGGCACTCCCAGCCTGGCCAAGCCACATAAGATCCAACGTGGCAAATCTGACGTGGCAAAAATGTGACCAACTGAAATGGTCGTGGATCAAAAACAGCCCAATCCAGTTCAGCGTTTTATATGGGCCAAGCCCAAAAATTAACACCATTTATTTTTTATTTCTTTTTTGAATGGCTACATGGGCCAAGCCAAACAGTTAGGGATGACATTTCTTTCTTGTTCATGGCCTTTCACGGTAAAAAAAATATTGCAGTTCATTTTTCGGGCCGCAGAATTCCACCATTTATTTCCTTATAGGCCTTAAATTTTTAAGTCCATTACCATTGGGCTTACTAATTTTCACGTTTTTCTCTTTGGGCTTCACCCTTTCTGTCAAAACAAGCAAAATAATTTATCCACTCCAATTTTATTTGTTGGAAAACTGAATTTCAATACATCAGAACTAGTTATCTTTAGCCTAGCCCAGTTAGGATACATTATCAAAGCGCTCATTACAGATCACATATTGCAGATAAAACCATTCATTCCATCAGTACATAAGCACAATAAGTGCCCAACAAAATTCTACATCAACGAAAATATAAACAGAAAATAAGAAGCCTTATTGTCCTCCTCCAAGTTTCGAAACCACATTCACCTGCCATTAGAAGAATCATGAGTGAGAAAATATACAACAGCCAAAAAAGGCTCAAACAATGCAGAAAATGACAGTCATTCCACATAGTAAGAGGTTACATATTCCATCCATTCAGAGTAGATAATAACATCATTGACAAAAAGTATTATGCTCACCTAAAACTGGCTACCCTAAAGTAGAGCATCTGATCAAGTCAAGATGAAGCCGCAAGCCCGCAACAACTGAATCAGTAAATCACTATGAGAAAGCATAGAAAAATGAGTACCCTATGTTCATGTACATACAAGAGCTAAAATAGGCGTGTGTTATGAACAGAGATCATCCAACCAATTATAAGAATCACGGTACATACAAGAGCTATAATAAGTGTGTGTTATGAACAGAGATCATCCAACCAATTACAAGAATCATGGCACATATAGCTAACAGATAGATCAAACCAACCTTAATCCTAAGCAAAATTATCTATATTGAAAATAGATTCATCATCCTTATGCTTGTACAGATTCTGGAAACAAGTAATATGGTTAGGATAAAGACGCAAGCATGTTACAATATTGTGCTCGCCTGAAACTTGCTACCCCGAGTGCTTAGTTGATCAGTCAAATATGAATTTGCACGCCCCGCGACTGCTCAATCAAGTAAACTGCCATATAGATACACATGATGTGACACAAAAATGGGTATCCATCATTCATCTTATCAAGAAACTAATTGACTAGTACAAAAGAACAGAAAACCGCAAGACACCTTTTCCAGAATGCAACACATGAGGAAAATAAGCATGATTACTACAATACCTCATTAAAAACTATGTAACATTCTCGGATGGAACTAGCAGTGTTGTTTGCTCCCTTGGCCCAGCTCCATGCTGCGGAGGATGGCTGGGACTCGAATACGGAGCTCCCTGCACATGGTATATTGTGTCAATGCTAACTTGTAGCAACAGAAGGATCTCACATATCACAGAAATTGCGTAATAGCATATCAACACCACAAAGAAGGCACTACAAAACTCTCAAAGAAAGTTGCCAAAGGGATTAACCTAACAGCAACACGTTAGCCTGAATAAATTACCACTATACTACCACCATCATCCATTCAACCAATAGGATTTGAAAAAATACTATGCAGCACACGCAGACAAACATCACCAGAACGAGAACGATGGTCAGATACCTCATAACCATTGTATAAAAATTTAAAGATCAAATGAGATCCCTATGCAATCCTACTCTTCTTGATCACAACTACAATGACGATTCACAAATAGGGTACTGCCAATAATAGAATTAATGAATATGACATAAACCATCCAAGTTGGCAGATCAGATGAGGAAGGACACATGTCTCTACCCATCAGAGCAGGGAGAGAGTTGCAAGTGGGAGGTTGGTGGGAGAAACTACCCAGGAGCAGGCAGTGGATCTTTTAGACCCTCTGGACATCTGCATCAAGTCCCAGCACCTTCACGGGATTGTAGTGAAGGGAAGAGGCGCAGGTCAAGTCCTCGGATAGTGTCCTCGAAGCAGATATCGACAATGTCAACGAACGCAAGTCCATGGCCAACCTGTATCATGGATATTTCCTAATTAATAACAGAAAGAAATATTTCCATAAAATTCAGAGTAAACTGTCTAGATAAATTCGAAAAGGATTAAGACTGAGAGTACTAATTCAAGATATCCAAACTAAGCACTGTTTTTTATCTAACACACTACCAAACTAAGCACTCTTGTATCAAACACACTACCGAATAAACATGATCAAAACAAAATACAGCCAAAAATCAATTCATAAATTCAAGCTTGGATGTTTGCGCACTATTAAACTCCTACTCCAAACGGAAAACACAGGAGGCACTACCATTTCAGTAAACAATAACACTAAGCCTAAACCATGATTTCAAAATAGATTTTATCAACATTGTTGTTGTAACTTGCATTGAAACATTTAAGATAGATGGACATACATTGAAACAGTCACAAGACCATCATTCAAAAAATTAAAGAACACACAAACATATACATTACAGCGTGCAAACCCCTAAATAGATATTCTTTGCAACCTGTGGCTCAAATTTATACCAGCCAAACCATAATGCTTCATGTCATAAGGTGGTAACAGGGACTAGGTCTTGTATTTAGCAAGCATGTAAACACAAGCTGCTACTTTAGTATCTCGGTTAGGAAGAAAAAAAACTAAGTTGAGGACTACACTAGGATCACATCAGCTCATCCAATTCCTTGCTCAGAGTATGTACCCCAAACCACATATGTTCCTCCACATTCCCTTAAGGTGATTGCTACATGAAGCTATTGAGCAAGTAATAAACTAGCTAAGGTACCTAGTTGTCGACCAGAGGAAAGGTGTGCAGGTGAAGGTGTACCTGGAGGTCGTCGCGGAGGTACTCGTGCTTCATTCAGGTCCATGGCGCGCTTGAGGCCATGGATGCGGGCGTTGACTCGAGCCCCAGCAGCCTCCTTGTAGTGCTGGACTGCATCGGGCGAAAGCCCCTCACTGCTGTCGGTGGAGGCACCATGTTGGTGATGAGATCTGCATGGAGAGATAGAGATACTAATAGAGGGAAGTCGAGAGGGTGGAGGGAAAGAGATAGACCTGGAGGCGATCTTCTAGGCGGCGATCGGTCGATGGGGTCGCATCTGGCTCGGGAGGGAAGGAGGCCAACGATTGAAGACGTTCGCGTCGCTCGGATCTCTAGAGGTTGAAGAGCTTCACGTCACTCCCGGGGACTGGCTCCACGGCCTCCATTGTCGCTAGCGAAGGGCTGGTGTTGGGGAGTGGAGGAGGCGGCAGCGGGCTGGTGACGGAAAGGGAGGATGCGACGCCTCTCTCTGCTGCGGCTCCGTCGATGTGAATAGCGAGAGGGATAGAGGGCAGAGGGAGTCGATGCGGTGGGTGGGTAGGTCGAGCCAGGAGCGAGTCGTTCCGCCGCCGTGGACGGGGAGCTTAGGGTGGCTCGGAAGGAAGTTAGGGTTCGGGGGCGCCGTGGCGAGAGAGGTGGTTGGTTCGGAGACTAAGAGAGGGAAGCTAGGGTTCGGGGGCACGCTCGCGAGAGAGGACGGCAGTCGGAACTGCATCGGATGGATCAAGGTGAGAGCTAGGCTAGCTAGTTCCACATCGCTACCCCCATTCAACGCCGTTACCGCGTGTATTCGTATAAGTCTGGTATTTCTCCAGCGGGTCTAGCGTTTCACCGGAGGGGGCTCCGCAGCGTCCGGATCTGGACACAAGGTAGGGTGTGCCATAAAATGTTAGTATAGGTGTGTTGTGTGTTTTGTATGGCAAAGATTGCACTCCAGGGTGTGACCCGCTTCACCGATATCTACTTCTCTGTACGGAGTTTACATGCGCTTATAGGCTCAAACTCCCTTATCGGACGAAATATCGGGAATCTTCCAAAGAGTTGGGTTCTACCTTTGTATTTTGTGTTCCTATGGCCTACCCAAACACATCCGAGCAAATAGTTCCACATTGCTACCCCCATTCGACGTCGTTACCGCGTGTATTCGTATACGTCCGGTATTTCTGCAGCGGGTCTAGGGTTTCATCGGAGGGGGCTCCGGAGCGTCCGGATGCTGAACAACGTAGGGTGTGCCATAACATGTTACTATAGGTGTCCTATGGGTTTTGTATGGCAAATATTGAACTCAGGGGTGTGACCCGCTTCACCGGCATCCCCTTCTCTCTACGGAGTTTACATGCGCTTATAGGCTGAAACTCCCGTATCGGACGAAGAAACATTGGGAATCTTCCAAAGAGTTGGGTTCTGCCTTTGTATTTTGTTTTCCTATGGCCTGCCCAAACACATACAGGCAACTATTTCCACATTGCAAACCCCATTCGACGGTGTTAACGCGTGTATTCGTATACGTCCGGTATCTCTCCAGCGGGTCTAGGGTTTCACCGGAGGGGGGCTCCGGAGCGTCCGGATCCTGACACAAGGTAGGGGGTTCCATACCATGTTAGTATAGTTTTCCTATGAGTTTTGGATGGCAAAGATTGCACTCCGGGGTGTGACCCGCTTCACCGGCATCCACTTCTCTCTACGGAGTTTACATGCGCTTATAGGCTGAAACTCCCGTATCGGACAAAACATCGGGAATTTTCTGAAGAGTTGGGTTCTACCTTTGTGTTTTGTGTTCGTATAGCCTACCTAAACACATCCAAGAAACGAGTTCCACATTGCTGCCTCCATTCGACGCCATTACCGTGTGTATTCGTATAATTCCGTTATTTCTCCAGCGGGTCTAGGGTTTCACCGGAAGGGGCTCAGGAGCGTCCGGATCCTGACACAAGGTAGGGTGTGCCATAAAATGTTAGTATAGTTGTGTTGTGTTTTTTGGATGGAAAAGATTGCACTCCGGGGTGTGACCCGCTTCACCGGCATCCACTTCTCTCTACGGAGTTTACATGTGCTTATAGGTTGAAACTCCCGTATCGGACGAAACATCGGGAATCTTCCGAAGAGTTGGGTTCTACCTTTGTGATTTGTGTTCCTATGGCCTACCCAAACACATCCAAGCAACTAGTTACACAAAGCTACCCCCATTCGACGTCGTTACCGCGTGTATTCATATAAGTCCGGTATTTCTCCAGCGGGTCTAGGTTTCACCGGAGGGGGGCTCCGGAGGGTCCGGATCCTGACACAATCTAGGGTGTGCCGTAACATATTAGTATAGATGTGTTGTGTGTTTTGGATGGAAAAGATTGCACTTCGGGGTGTGACCCCGCTTCACCGGCACTACTAGGAAAATGGGCATCAGTGGCGCACCATTTTGGGCATCATTGGCGCACCATTGTGCGCCAGTACTATTGCGCCACTGATTCCCTGAGAATAAGTGGTGCACCACATTGGTGCGCCACTAAATCTCCAGTGAATCAGTGGCGCACCAAGGTCATGCGCCACTGATTCCTCAATGGTGCGCCACTGATGCTCTGGGGAATCAGTGGCGCATGACGTTGGTGCGCCACTGATTCTCTAGAGTATGCATGCACTTTAGGGAATCAGTGGCTTACCAGACTGATGCGTCACTGATGCTCTGTGCCATTGATTTCTTTTTGATGCGCCACTGATTCTTTTGGGGATGCGCCACTGATTCTTACATACGTCTACGCAGTTTTATTTGTACACGTATTTATATGGGTATGTATACATGTATTTATACAGGTTATACAATTCAGATAGCAGATTGCAAAGTATTATAAATAGACAAAGATGATCATTGTCACAATCTAGTTCATCATATCACTCATCGCTAAAACCCGAAATAGTGACAAGTTTAGAAATATTACAAGTTCATCAACACATAGTCTAGCTAGCTAGTAGCAAGTCGTCCATCACAAGTTCATCGATCTCATCACATTACACATTAAGTAGGTGACAGTCACCTATACTACTAGCAGAAGAAATAGATCAGAACCGCGGTCACGGCGGCAAGCAAGACAACAAAGGTCTTCATCCGGTTCTTTTTCCTCTGATCACGTTCCTCTAGCTTGTGCTTAATCCACCGAGACTCCGCTTCCACTATAGTATTGTAGCTTTTGTAAGAGTTGCCACTGAACCTCGTCACTTGCTTGTGACACTGCTCCCAATGGGCATATACCCCTGGAACCCTACCCCTAAAGACCACGTAAACCCTCGGCATCTGCAAAACATGAGATATAGCATTAGTCAACGACGGGATATAAGAGATCATATGTGCACAATAATAATCAAATGATGGTTTGCAGAATGACCCAATAATATGATCTTGATTCTTGACAAATTTTTGTTGCTACATATTCTTACTATAACATTTAAAAAAAGCAACGCAAACAGATGTTTGAAAAAATTCCTATAGATGGTTCATACGCAAAAGAACCTACAGTTTCATGTACAGAAGTGTGTAACCTCTCTCCAAAACAAGCTACTCCAATCCAACACGAAAATTAACAGTGTTACCAGCAGCCTGACGTGCATACATATAAAGAAATCGAAAGAAGTCCATATAACCCCCACAAGTTTCATAGTTCAGGCGCAGCACCGCCTCAAGTTTAAATTGGAACACATAACCCCCTGATCTTTATAAAACCAGGGAAAAATGATACTTTGAGATTCAGATGTGAAAAATGATATAAACATCAGTCGTCCAGCATGCCACCTCAAAGCTACTTTGAGCTTCAGATGTGCTGTCAGATTCGCACAAGACATGGGAAGATATGTACAGAATTGGTGCGAGCAGCGACTCGCATGTAGACACATGGACACTTGCTTCAGAAGCAGTGAAGATGAACCGCACCTACTGCACCTGACGAGAGGGAAGTGCAAGATAATGTAGGAGCAAGAACGAACCACTAAACACAGAACTAACATATGTCTAACTGCACAAGAAAAAGTAAGTTCGGGATATTGGAATAAAACAGACTTGCAACTAAAATCAATGTGATATGCAAGGTTGTATAAAAACCTAACATAAATCAATAGAGCAGGCAACAAATTAATGTCTTTTTGTTAACAAAATCCCAACAGCAAGAACAAGCACGTAAAAGAAAACAAAAGGTGTGCATGTCTGGAGTTGAATCATGGCTTTCCTAAACATATTTTAATCAGATAGTTGGATGTTACAGAAGAATACAGTAGACTTAGTTCAAAGCTCAATTCATGATTGGAAAGGATTTACGATCCTGTTTCTAACTAGTTTCCAGCTGGTTCTGTAAGGTCTGTATCACAAGTAAATCGATCTTTTTAACACTGAATCTGTTGCTTAACAGAAAAGTCTATACATCTCTTATGGCTTAAGATAATGGTTTATTTGTACTTAACAACACAAGGACCCCCTCCCTATGAAAAAAACAGTCAAACAATTCAGTACTAAAAATGAGCATTCGCTATATTGCTAATAGCCAAAAATTAGTATGTACATAACGATGTGTGGAGAACAGTACTATAAAATATACTATGACGTCGACTACTATAAGAAGCAAAATCTTACCATTCCAAGACTTGCAATGTAGTAATGTACATTTAATGCAGAGAAATATTCAGGCATTGCTCATGGCCTCTGCCACCAATGGCAATCCGCAGTTTCAGTTAGCCTTTAGGCCCACTTAATACCTTGATATCGTGCAGCCACTTAATACCTTAATAACTTGATACCTTGATATCGTGGATCACCTCTGTCCCCTGCTCCGACGAGAGAGCCCCTCCATTTATCGCGACCGTCGGCGCCGTGTGGCACCGCCGCCTCAAACCCTATACCACGCTTGCGCCGCGGTCCGGCCAGCTCGACGGCGAGCCAACCAGCCGCAACGGCGTGGCTCCCGGGCAGCGCATCTCAATCGTCGGCGATGCTGCGGCGGATGAGCTTGATCTGGTGCGGTTTACAAATGGGGGAGACTTGGGTGAGGAAGGGGCACCGGGACGGAGGCATGGCTGGGGCTAGCACATGAGGGGAAAGGCCGGAGTGGAGTTGACGGCCTTGGTTTGGATCGAGCGCCGCCGCATATAGGAGAGAGGAGAAAAGGGAATCGAGTCAAGAGGTAGAGAGAAGGACCGGGATGTGGTGGTTTGGTGAGGTGTCGCTCCAGTTTTTTTCTCCCCTAGTGTGTGATTTTTAGGTCCAAAACCTATCCGGAAATTTTGGTGCAAAATTGAATTTCCTCGGCGGGATTTTTAAGCGCCTAAACTATTCTATGAAGAATAAATGGGTGGCAAGAATTAGTGGCGCACCACTAGACGATGCGCCATTGATGCTCCATAGAATCAGTAGCGTATGGTTGGTGGTGCGCCACTGATGCTTCCGGGCATACATGGCACATGGAATCAGTAGCGCACCGCTAGGAGATGCGCCACTGATGCTCAATAGAATCAGTGGTGTGCCACTGATTCTTTTAGGTACACATGGGTGCTGGGCATCAGTGGCTCACCGTTGACCGTGCGCCACTGATGCTTGGAGCATCAGTGACGCACGGCTACGTGGTGCGCCACTGATGCCTGTACATGTATGCTCCGAGCCACATCAGTGGCGCACGGCTACATGTTGCGCCACTGATGCTATGTCATCTATGCCCATTTTCCTAGTAGTGCGGCATCCACTTCTCTCTACAGAGTTTACATGCGCTTATAGCCTGAAACTCCCGTATCGGACGAAACATCGGGAATATTCTGAAGAGTTGGGTTCTACCTTTATGTTTTGTGTTCCTATGGACTACCCAAACACATCCAAGCAACTATTTCCACATTGCTGCCCCCATTCGACGCCGTTACTGCGTGTATTCGTATAAGTCTGGTATTTCTCCAGCGGGTCTAGGGTTTCACAGGAGGGGGCTCCGGAGCTTTCGTATCCTGACACAAGGTAGGGTGTGCCATAACATGTTATTATAGGTGTCCTATGGGTTTTGTATGGCAAAGATTGCACTGCGATGTGTGACCCGCTTCACCGGCATCCACTTCTCTCTACGGAGTTTACATGCGCTTATAGGCTGAAACTCCCGTATCAGACGAAACATTGAGAATCTTCCGAAGAGTTGGGTTCTAACTTTATGTTTTGTGTTCCTATGGACTACCCAAACACATAAAAGAAACTAGTTCCATATTGCTACCCCCATTTGACGTCGTTACCGTGTGTATTCGTATACGTCCAGTATTTCTCCAGCGGGTCTAGACTTTCACCGGAGGGTACTCCGGAGCGTCCGGATCCTGACACAAGGTATGGGGTTCCATACCATGTTTGTATAGGTGTCCTATGGGTTTTTGATGGTGAGCGTGTTGCTTCTCTAGATTTGCTTGTTTTTCACGTCTTGGCATCTTCCGAGTATGATGATATCTTCACTCGTCGACATTATTCACCGAGTTCCGCTCTCCCGCTCCGACTACACACACGTATGTGACAGTATTAATACTAGATTTTTATTTCTTTTTTTCTTTTTCTCAATGTGTCTATCAATTTTTGACCTAAAATATTTGTAGATTGTATACATATTCTCTGTGAACATTCAATTTTTTTTATAAAACATTTAATTTATTTTAAATGACAGAATTGTAGCAGGTGAGAGTTTTTAGCACTATATACTTCATCCTCGGCTCTGCTATAAAATGTTTTCCGCCGCCGCTGTCTCGCCCTCGGGACGATTGCTAACCGCAACACCAATGGAGGCCATCGAGGAAGAACGGGTGTGCCGTTGATTCTTGGTCGCCGGAGGTGGGTTCGCCGTGGATTTGCTCGTGTGGATTTTCTCGCTGGAGTGCTCGAGAATGGGTGTGAGATAAGGAAGAAGAAGGGGGCTATTTATAGCCCACGCGGAGACGCATGCTCCAACGGTCACGGCCGTTGGATGCGCGCCACGTGGTGCGCATTGAGTGCGCCACTACCGTGTGTCGTTGCCACACCGCGTGACCCATCGGGTCCAACACCGGAGAACGCTTGATTATTGCTGTCCTGCTGAGCTAGTCATTAATGCTCTGGTGGGGACGAGGATGAGCAAAAGATGGCATGCAACCGTCAAATCGCTCTTGACTCGGGAAAAGCGTCCGCAGAGAATACTTTAACTCAGTTGGCCATCATTTCTTCTGAATGGCGGATTTACCTGAATATAAGTTTGTTCGGAGAAGATTCCAGATCCGTAGTCCGTCGTTCACCTCGGCGGAAAATGAAGGCAACAAGGATTTTGAACCTTCTCGGGGGCTACTATCGGGGATATCCAAAACAGCATATCTTCCGGCATTCGGAATACGAACTATAGCGGTGGACCGAAGATGTTATGGCGGAAAGCCATACGGGGCGGCCCAGTAGTACGAAGCGCGGGAGACGGTGTCCCATATGACGGTCTCGAAGCCCATCCGAGTTAGGTTTACACTCGGATACCGTTGATACTAGGTTTAGTCTTATGTGTGGTCTGATCTCTCCTGTAATCCTCGTTCCAGCTATATAATGTCAGACGAGATAAACCCTAAGGCAGACTCATCTTGCGACTAGTTACTTGTAACCTGTGTTCGCTATAGCCGCCATAAGTTGATCTTTCCAGGAAGTAGGGAGCGAATCCGGGTAACCTGAACCTGGGTAAAACCTCCGTGTCCTCACCTCCGGCAACTCCCCCACGCTCGCCTCCCACACTCTCTACAGCCGGGATGTGACATCCCTACCATGAAACTAATTCCTAGAACTCGACATGCTCCGACCACACGCGCGGGGGTGGGGGGAGGGGAGGGGTGTTGTTACACGTGTACGTGACATACATGTCTAGTTAGCCGAAATCAATGAAGATCGTAATTAGTTTAGATTATTTGCTAAATTGTAATCTCTTTACTTGGCAACTAGGCACATCCTTGCACTATATAATCCCATCAAGGGATCTGAGTGCAACAACTGCAACCACCTTCACTTCCATATTAAAAATATATACTTTTAAATGTTTCAAAAAATATATAAAATGTGAAAGTTCATAAGGAATATTTCTACAACCACAAAAAAAATCAGATCTAGATTCAGAGAGGCAAAATAATTGAGAAACAAAAAGGAGAAATCCATAAGCGAATATTGTCAATTTTATTTTATTTTTTCCTTTTGTGACACTATTTGTTGAATAATTAGGCATAATTTCCACGATTAATTCCAGAATATAAATCATGACAAAACCAACTATTAACATGTGAACCTCGAACATACTAGATGTAGCAGACAACATGAATAATAGCAACGGGATCTCTCTAAACATGTAAACAGTAGACATGCTAAATAGACAGATCAGGACACAGATTCCGTACCGATCGTTTGTAGTAACGTTGTTGATGACAACGTTGGCGATGACGGGTCGGAGTAGACGACGCTTGAGGCGACGGTACGCAGCACCGCCTGACTTGTTAGGCAGACGAGCCGTCGTGGAAGCAGCGAGCAGTCGCGCGGAGCGCTTCCCAAAAACCTAATTCGCCCTCTCCCGTACAGGATCACAAAGGCGACTGGTTCCGGAGACCTGCTCTCCCGTTCGCCGGTGGACACCGGCGCTCGGGATGGAGTAGACTACGGTGGCGGCGCAAGGAACGAGATGGCAAACCTAGATTGGTTTCGGTGTATGTACAGCGCCCACGGTGCGCGTCTTTTATAATGCGATTCAGAAAACCCTAACGCGTGCGACGTGGGAGGGCCACGCCGCATGTCCGAGTCGGTTGCAGCACGCGATACGGGATCGACCCGAACCGCCTCAGCTGTGACGCGTCTGTCACGACTACGAAATCGGTTTTCCAAAACAGCAAAATAAACATAAGTATTGTCTCGGCTCCAGGATCGATTCGCGAAACGCGATCGCGACGTGTCGTGTCGAGTCGAGTCGAGACGAGCGAGCGGCGGAGGAGGAGGAGGAGGAGTGCGCGAGAGGCTCTCTTGTTCTCACTCACATACAATCCCTACAACACTCCACCTTATAAGGTGGTGTGCAACTCCTCAAACTTCCAATGTGGGACTAAACTTCCCACTCCCACCACTCACTTGTACACATGGGCCATTTTGAGATTTCAGGATTTGTCTATTGGGCTACCCACATATGGTCCCAATATTTCAGCACACTCACATGGGCCAAAATTCCAACAATCCCCCACCATATCTCAAATGCCCATTTGAAGATTTGCCAATCCTCGCTACTTGTTTATATACCAGTATTTCAGCAGAGACTGTTAAGTTAAACTTCCGCCTAGAACCTTAAGCTACATCTATCAGCAACTTGAACAATGGACTATGCCTTGAATTGCAAGTTTTGTGTCAATAGACTTTACTCAAAGTCATAACTAGTACTTGGCTGCCAGTAGCCTACCCCGCGGGTGGAGCATATGCGTCATACTCCGTGGTCTCTTCATGAGTTTACTAGAGATCACTCAAATCTCATAGACTGCGACGGTTACAGTCGGACTCACATATGTGTGTTCTTTCAAGAATGCTCTGAAGGACAACATCTTTGCTATGAATAGCCAACATAAACACATTAAAGCATGTTGCCAACCTGCCTTACAGCTCTTTGAGAGTTATGCATCATCACTTAGAGAGGGTTTATCAAATACTCTCCTCAGTCAAACCACTAGCTTGTTCTTCCCAGGTCCTAATTCACGGGATCTCCGATCACATAGGTTGGGTTACCACTATGGTGTAACACTCACGGGTCTCATACCCATCTCTCTCGATGCATTATCTATCACATTACGTGATAGTCCCTTCGTAAAGGGATCTGCCAGGTTTTGGTCTGTTTGAATATACGTAACAGTAATTACTCCGGAGTTTCTCAATTTCCTGACAGACTTCAAACGTCTTTTGACGTGTCTTGATGACTTCGCATTATCCTTAGAACTGGTCACCTTGGCAATCACCGTTTGATTGTCACAGTTCATGAGGATAGCCGGTAATGGTTTCTCAACCACCAGCAAGTCCATCAAGAGCTCACGCAGCCATTCTGCCTCAACAGTAGCTGTATCTAAAGCAGTAAGTTCTGCTTCCATGGTTGACCTCGTCAATATGGTCTGTTTACAAGACCTCCATGACACTGCGCCACCTCCAAGAAGAAATGCATATCCACTTGTGGCGTAGAGTTCATCTACATCTGAGATCCAGTTGGAGTCACTATATCCCTCAAGCACAGCAGGGTGCCCTGAATAATGAACCCCATAGCTCATAGTACCATTCAGATATCGCATGACCCTTTCAAGTGCATGTCAATGATCATTACCCGGGTTTGACATGAACCTGCTCAATTTGCTCACAGCAAAAGAGATATCAGGCCTCGTCGCGCTCGCAAGATACATGAGTGAACCGATTATTTGAGAGTATCTCAATTGATCTTTCGTAATCCTCTTGTTCTTTCGAAGCGTCACACTAGGATCATAAGGTGTTGGAGAAGACTTGCTATCAATAAAGCCGAAACGGCTCAAGATCTTCTCAACATAGTGTGATTGCGTCAACGTAATCCCGCTCTCATCCTTAATAACCTTGATGTTCAGAATTACATCAGCTTCTCCCAGATCTTTCATATCAAAACACTTTGATAGAAAAGACTTGACCTCATTGATCACAATTATGCTTGTACCGAAAATCAGTATGTCGTCAACATACAAGCATAATATAACACTATCGTCCCCACCATGGCGGTAGTATACACACCTATCAGCCTCATTAATGACAAAGCCCGCAGAAGTTAAAGTTCTGTCGAACTTCTCATGCCATTGCTTAGGTGCTTGTTTCAGTCCATACAAAGATTTTAACAATTTGCACACCTTTATCTCTTCACCTTTTACCACAAACCCATCAGGCTGATCCATATAAATTTCCTCTTCCAACTCTCCGTTAAGGAAAGCTGTCTTTACGTCCATTTGATGAACGATAAGACCATAAGAGGCAGCTAGGGAAAGTAGTACACGAATGGTGGTCAGTCTAGCAACAGGTGAATAGGTGTCAAAATAATCTTCGCCTTCTCGCTGAGTGTAGCCCTTGGCTACAAGCCGTGCCTTGTACTTCTCAATAGTACCATCAGGGCTTAGCTTCTTCTTGAACACCCACTTACAACCCACTGGGTTACAACCATAAGGTCGTTCAGATAACTCCCACGTCCCATTAGAAAGAATGGAGTCCATCTCGTTATGGACAGCTTCTTTCCAGTCATCTGCATCTGGAGATGCAAATGCCTCTGCAATAGACGTAGGAGTATTGTCCACAAGGTACACAATGAAATCATCACCAAAGGATTTTTCAATCCTCTGTCTCTTACTCCGCTTAGGAGCTTCATTGTCATCCTTCTCAAGGACTTTCTCATCATGTGGTTGTTCAGTATGATCACTAGATGTACTAGATTTCGGAATTAATTCAGAAGAAAATTCAGCAAAGCTATGCATATCTTTCATAGGAAACATATTCTCAAAAAATGTTGCATCACGAGATTCCATAATAGTATCAACACGCATATCAGGTATCTCGGATTTAACCACTAGAAACCTATAACCAATGCTACGCTGAGCATAACCCAGAAAGATACAATCCACTGTTTTTGGTCCGAGTTTGCGTTTCTTTGGAATTGGAACGTTGACTTTTGCCAAGCATCCCCAAGTACGCAAATAAGAAAGTGATGGTTTTCTCCTAACCCACTCCTCATAAGGGGTTTTCTCTTTATTCTTGATAGGAACTTTATTCAGGACATGACACGAAGTCAACAGAGCCTCCCCCCACCATGCCTTAGATAAACCAGCAGTGTCCAACATGGCGTTCACCAAGTCGGTCAGCGTGCGGTTTTTCCTCTCAGCAATTCCGTTTGATTGTGGCGAATAGGGAGGCGTCCTCTCGTGAATAATACCGTGTTCCTCACAGAATTCATCAAATACTTTAGAGAAATACTCTCCACCACGATCCGACCTAAAACACTTGATCTTTCTCTCTAATTGATTTTCAACTTCAGCCTTATAGATTTTAAAGTAGTCTAAAGCCTCATCTTTCGTTTGCAACAAATAAACATAGCAGAATCTAGTAGCATCATCATTGAGTGTCATGAAATATCTCTTTCCACCTTTTGTCAACACACCATTCATCTCGCATAGATCAGAATGTATGAGTTCTAGAGGTGCCAAGTGTCTCTCCTCAGCTGCCGTGTGAGGCTTCCGAGGTTGCTTAGATTGCACACAACTATGGCACTTAGAAACTTTGGCAATGGTAAAATTCGGAATTAAACTTAAACTGGATAGCCGCACAGTAAACCAAAATTAACATGACATAAACGAGAGTGCCAAACACTAGCATCTAAATCAACGTTGCCACAAATATGGTTTACTGACTTATTGCAAAATTCGGAAAGAGAAAAGCGGAGCAAGCCTCCGCACTTATAGCCTTTACCAATAAATTGTCCAAATCTCGACACAACTACTTTATTGGACTCAAACACTACTTTAAACCCTTCTCTGCAAAGAAGCGAGCCGCTGACGAGATTCTTATTCATAGAAGGGACATGCTGCACGTTCCTCAGCTGCACGATCTTTCCCGAAGTAAACTTCAGATCTACCGTGCCAACACCACGAATAGAAGCATGTGACTCATTCCCCATTAGGACGGAAGAATCCCGTGCGACCTGATAAGAAGTGAACATAGAGATGTCAGCAC
This sequence comes from Alopecurus myosuroides, assembly GCA_028641055.1. Lineage (NCBI taxonomy): Eukaryota > Viridiplantae > Streptophyta > Magnoliopsida > Poales > Poaceae > Alopecurus > Alopecurus myosuroides. The sequence continues at coordinate 121,410,833 of CM054059.1, forward strand.
ACACGTGAACATTAGCACCCGTATCAATCCACCAACATGGAGATTGAAAAACTGAAAGTACCATCGGTATATTACCGTACCCATCAGTGTTGCTAGCGGTCACCACGTTGACATTCTTGGAGCCTTTCTTCCCTTTCTTGTCTGCACGGTCTGGGCAGTCAACAGAAAAGTGGCCGAGCGCTCCACACGTAAAGCACTCGAGCCCAGCTTTGTTCATCACCTTCTTCTTCTTCTTATTCTTAAAGGCAGTAGTGTTCATAGGACCATTGAACTGGGGCTTATAGTTCCCTTTGTTCTTGCTGTTATTCTTGACGTGATAATTTTTCTACACCATATTGGCGCTAGACTGCAAATCACCACCTCTCTCAGTTGTGTCCTTTGCCCGAGTTTTCTCCTCAACATCAAGAGACGCTATCAGATTTTCAACTGATATCTCCTGTCTCTTATGTTTGAGAGATGTGGCGAAACTCCTTCATGAAGAAGACAGCTTTGCAATAATGCATCCAGCCACAAACTTATCAGGAATCACACACTTGAGCAGATCAAGCTCCTTCGCAATGCGCTGTATCTCATGAGTCTGTTCGACTACAGAACGGTTATTCACCATCTTGTAGTCGTTAAATCTCTCCATGATATACAGCTCACTGCCAGCATCGGACGCACCGAATTTAGTGTTCAGTGCATCCCAGAGCTCCTTAGCGTCTTCGATGTGCATATACACATCGCACAGACGTCCCTCCAGGACACTCAGAATACAGCCTCTGAAATTATTATTGGCTTCCTTGAACTTATTCTGAACCTCGTTAGAACCTCCTTCAGGAAGACCATTCATAATAATGTCCCACACTTTCATGGACTGGAGCCACAGTTGGCTTCTCAGTTGTCATCTCTTAAAGGTGGTACCATTGAACTTTTCCGGTTTCATCGAATCACTTAAGTGGGCCATAGTCAGATCAGGAAATTGCCCACAATTAGGTTTTTGGATTGTTGAATAATTAGGCATAATTTCCACGATTAATTCCAGAATATAAATCATGACAAAACCAGCTATTAACATGTGAACCTCGAACATACCAGATGTAGCAGACAACATGAATAATAGCAACGGGATCTCTCTAAACATGTAAACAGTAGACATGCTAAATAGACAGATCAGGACACAGATTCCGTACCGATCGTTTGTAGTAACGTTGTTGATGACAACGTTCGCGATGACGGGTCGGAGTAGACGATGCTTGAGGCGACGGTACGCAGCACCGCCTGACTTGTTAGGCAGACGAGCCGTCGTGGAAGCAGCGAGCAGTCGCGCGGAGCGCTTCCCAAAAACCTAATTCGCCCACTCCCGTACAGGATCATAAAGGAGACTGGTTCCGGAGACCTGCTCTCCTGTTCGCCGGTGGACGCCGGCGCTCGGGATGGAGTAGACTACGGTGGCGGCGCAAGGAACGAGGTGGCAAACCTAGATTGGTTTCGGTGTATGTACAACGCCCACGGTGCGCATCTTTTATAATGCGGTTCGGTGTATTGTCTCGGCTCGAGGCTCGATTTACGAAACGCGATCGCGACGTGTCGTGTCGTGTCGTGTCGAGACGAGCGAGCGGCGGGGGAGGAGGAGGAGTGCGCGAGAGGCTCTCTTGTTCTCACTCACATACAATCCCTACAACACTCCACCTTATAAGGTGGTGTGCAACTCGTCAAACTTCCAATGTGGGACTAAACTTGCCACTCCCACCACTCACTTGTACACATGGGCTATTTTGAGATTTCAGGATTTGTCTATTGGGCTACCCACATATGGGTCCAATATTTCAGCACACTCACATGGGCCAAAATTCCAACACTATTCATGCAAGATTTGTATTTTTTTTTTGTTTCTCAATGTGTCTTTCAATTTTTGACCTGAAGTATCGGTAGGTTGTATACATTCCCTGTGAACACTAAAAAAAGGTATTTTTTAAAAAAAAAACGAGTGCACTGTAGCATGTGAGAGTTATTAGCACTTCCTCCTCAGTTCTGCTATAAAAGACGAAGGGTCAATAGAACATTTCGAATGCATCTAGCTGGCCAACAGAGCGTGGGTTGCTCCTAAAATAAAAAAGAAAATCAAATGTCAGACCGATGGGAGACAGCCGTTCTTTGAGGAAGGGGAATTTCCTTACATTTTACGATTGGTATGTTGCACGCTGTCCTGAAGTGGCTGCTGTTGCTTTGAAGAATGCTCCTAAAAATTTAAAGTTGATTTCTCCAATCATCCAGAAAGATATTGTGGAAGCTTGTGCTATAGAAACAATCAAAGCAATCATAGAAGATCTAGGAGATGAGTACTTTGCTATACTGGTTGATGAATCTCGTGATGTATCTCACAAGGAACAAATGGCTCTAGCTATAAGATATGTTGATAAGAGGGGGTTTTCAGTGGAGCGTATTATTGGACTTTCTCATGTTACTCAAACAACTTCTCTTGCCCTCAAAAAAGCTATTTATGATGTCCTTGAAGATCATAACCTTAGCCCTTCTCGAATCCATGGCCAAGGCTACGGCGGAGCAAGCAATATGCAAGGGCATTTGAATGGACTGAAAACATTAGTGATGGAAGATTCCAGATCTGCTCACAGCATACACTGTTTTGCTCATCAACTTCAATTGACACTCGTTGCAGTTGCCAAAAATCATGAAGATGTGGTATGGCTTTTTGAGTGGATGAGTGTTGTTCTGTCTATAGTAGGTAATTCCTTTAAAAACAGGGATATGCTTAGAGAAATACAAGCCAAAAAAATTGAGAAGGCACTTCAGAGGGGTGAACTCGAAACTGGCAGAGGTTTGAATCAAGAACTTGGAATTAAAAGGCCCGGAGATACACGGTGGGGTTCACATTTCAGTTCTCTTATGAATATGATTGCTATGTTTCCATCAGTAATTGAAGTTATTGATGACAATGCACAGAATTCTGGTAAAGCTCTTGATAGGATCAAAGCAAAGGGAGTCCTAGATGGTATTCAGACATTTGACTTTGTTTTTATGCTGCACTTGATAAAGGTTATACTAGGGATTACTAATGAGCTGAACATCGCTTTGCAAAGGAAGGATCAAGACATTGTGAATGCTGTTTCATTTCTCGGCACAAGCAAAAGAAGGCTACAAGAAATGAGAAACCAAGGCTGGGAAGATATGTTTACAACAGTTAACAATTTTTGCCTCAAACATGGTATTGAACTTCCAGACATGAATGCTATGCATATTCCTCGGGGATCAATATCAAAGCGCAAAGCTCAAAATGATGGGATATCGAATAGGAGTTACTACCAAAGGGTTATGTATGTTGTTATTGATCTATTGCGCATAGAGATGGATGACCGCTTTGGTGAGAGCAGCACAACCTTGCTACTTGGGATGGCTTGTTTGGATCCTTCTGATTCATTCTCTAATTTTGAAAAAGACAAGGTACTGGCAATGGCTCAATTATATCCTGATGATTTTGGAAGTGAAAGTAAGATGGAAGATCTTAGTGTCCAACTAGACAACTTTATTGAAAATATTCGTGATGATTCAAGACTCTCCAATTTGAAAGGGGTTAGTGAACTTTGCCGAAAACTAGTTGAGACAAAGAAACATACAAGTTTTCCTCTAGTATTTCTTTTGGTGAAGCTAGCATTGATTCTGCCGGTCGCGACAACAATCGTTGAGAGAGCCTTTTCTGCGATGAAAATTATCAAGACTGATTTGCGCAATAGAATAGGTGATGACTTCTTATATCATTGTCTTATTACCTATGTTGAAACCGATGTATTCCAGTCTATTGGTACTGATTCTATTATGCATACCTATCAAGGTAAGCATGATCGCAAAGAACTTCTCCCATGAATATGTTGCAATAAAGTGTGATCTTTTATGCTCATGTTAAATTTTTCTACATCTGTGTGTTCTCAATTTTTTTGTCACATTAAAATAGCTTGACATCACAGAGTTTAGAGTCTGGCTCCCCCACTGGGTACTTGTAACCTGTGTTCGCTATAGCCGCCATAGTTGATCATTCCAGGAAGTAGGGAGCGAATCCGGGTAACCTGAACCTGGGTAAAACCTCCGTGTCCTCACCTCCGGCAACTCCCCCACGCTCGCCTCCCACACTCTCTACTGCCGGGATATGACATCCCTACCATGAAACTAATTCCTAGAACTCGACATGCTCCGACCACACGCGTGGGGGTGGGGGGACGGGAGGGGTGTTGTTAGACGTGTACGTGACATACATGTCTAGTTAGCCGAAATCAATGATGATCATAATTAGTTTAGATTATTTTTCTAAATTGTAATCTCTTTACTTGGCAACTAGGCACATCCATGCACTATATAATCCCATCAAGGGATCTGAGTGCAACAACTGCAACCACCTTCACTTCCATATTAAAAGTATATACTTTTAAATGTTTCAAAAAATATATAAAATGTGAAAGTTCATAAGGAATATTTCTACAACCACAAAAAAAAATCAGATCTAGATTCAGAGAGGCAAAATAATTGAGAAACAAAAAGGAGAAATCCATATGCGAATATTGTCAATTTTAATTTTTTTCCTTTTGTGACACTATTCATACAAGATTTGTATTTTTTTTGTTTTGTTTCTCAATGTGTCTTTCAATTTTTGACCTGAAATGTCTGTAGGTTGTATACATATTCCCTGTGAACATTAAAAAAAAAGTAAATTTTTAAGAACATTTAATTTTTTTTAAAAAAACGAGTGCACTGTAGCATGTGAGAGTTATTAGCACTTCCTCCTCAGTTCTGCTATATAAAAGACGAAGGGTCAATAGAACATTTCGAATGCATCTAGCTGACCAACAGAGCGTGGGTTGCTCCTAAAATAAAAAAGAAAATCAAATGTCAGACCGATGGGAGACAGCCGCGTTATTCGCTGAGAGAGAAACCAGCGCCGTTCGCTCGAAAACCAATAGGCTACAGGAGCGCCGGTGGTGCAGGCTCCCTTGCCCGTGCAGTTGAGGTCGGTGCGCCCGAAGATATTGAGCCTCAGCTTAAAGAAACTGTACCGCACGGAGATTTTCGGGTGCAACTGATAGATATTGTGGTGCGTGGGACTCAACTTCAAACCCAACGTGGCCATGCATGCATATCAAAACGTGGTATCCCCTTGGCGTGGAGATACCTCTAGCAACAATCGATTGGTGGCGCTATCGTTTATGACCCGATTTGGCTGTACAAGAAGAGCTTGACAGAGACCCGCGTCCTGCGCGGCCCATGCGGTTCAGAATGTCTTCATACGGACATTGAGAATGTATTTGTTCCGATGCATGTCTGCATTCCTCCAACCACCCGCAACCGCTCCTCCCGGCCCTGCCGAATGGAACTCTCTAGCTATATATAAGCCTCGATCGGTCTTGATCACCACAGCACCAGGACAATCCATCACTTCCATCACGCAGCTCTTATACTATACGAGCTAGGCTTAAGCGATGGCGGTGAGCTCCAAGACTGAGGCCTGTATTCTGGCGCTTCTCGTGGGGCTCTGCGTTGCCGCGCGGACGGTGGTGGCCGGGGGCACGATGGGTGATATGCTGGAGGTGGACGGAGGCCGCGGTAATGTGTCCAAGGACGGCCAGGTCCTCTCGCTGTACCTCTACGAGCATGGCAGCTCGGGCTTCAAGTCCAAGGAAACGTACCTGTATGGGCGCACCGACATGCAAATCAAGCTCTTCCCCAACAACTCCGCCGGCACCGTCACCACCTGCTTCGTAAGCCACGCCCTTCGATTCATCGGTCAATGTGCAATATTTTTGGTTCACGCTGACTAACATGCATCCATTCCATGCAGCTCCTGTCCGAGGGGATATGGGAGAAGCGCGACGAGATCGACCTAGAGTTCCTGGGCAACGTCACGGGCGAGCCCTACACGCTCCACACCAACATCTACGTCAACGGCACTGGCCAGAAGGAGCAGCAGTTCCGCCTCTGGTTTGACCCCACCGAGGACTTCCACACCTACTCCATCGTCTGGAATGCCAAAAACATCATGTACGTAATAATGCATCAATCCGCACCCAAAGCCCCAATATATATATTCTCGCCACCAAACTGACAATTGAAGTGAATTGCAGTCTACTGGTTGACGACACGCCCATCCCAGAGTTTAGGAACCACTCCAGCGAGGGCGTGGCTTACCCGTCGACGCAGCCGATGCGGCTGCACGGGAGCCTGTGGGACGCGGACTGGGCCACGCAGGGCGGCCGCTTCCAGACCAACTGGACCATGGCACCCTTCGTCGCGCAGTACCGCAACTTCATCGCCACCGCGTCGTCGCCTGCTGCAGGTGCGTACGGCCAGGAGATGAACGGGAGAATGCGGCAGCAGATGAAGCTGAGGCGTGACGAGTGGATGATCTACAACTACTGCGAGGACAAGAAAAGATTCCTTAACGGCGTGCCACCCCAATGCTCCATGTCGGGAACCGGTTAAGCGCCTTCGGATGTAGCCCAAAGACCCGCGCACGAGAAACTCTGCTAGGAGATCTTCTAGGGGAAATTTGATGCCGTCGTCCCCCTTCTCAGCTATATACCCCTCCCCTGTTATATATTTGTTTCTGTAAAAGCTGCTAATACTTTTATGTGTAAGATGTTGTATATTGGGTCTATCATGGTTGTTTTATTAGTCTTTATCTTGACCTAATAATAAAAGCGGTAATGCTTACTTAGGCCGTTTGATGGTTGGCCAGTCTGTCGTCGAAATTGCCACCTAAATCGACGAAAATTACCCATCACGCCACCCTTAAGTTCCTACCCGTTCGTTTTTTATTTCCTCTAAAAAAAATCATCACACAAAATATTGACATCATGACGACAGGGACAAGTGCCGGATGTTTACTCACGCGGATGACTCCATCGATTCGAATTAGCTTCCTGCCGTTAGAGCTTCCATCGAGACCACCGCTCCCTACTCTAAAGACTACACCCTACAGACTCCATGGCCGCACGACTCTTCGGCTTCCTGCGACTACTACACCTTTCCAGCACCTGCTCGCCTTCCCAACTACTGTCCTGGCTATCCGCGTGCCTCCATGATTCCTTCCCGCTCTGCAGCTCTAGCTCCATGGTGTAAGAGCATTGATCTCAACGACCTCTGCCGGGATGGAGGACTACAGCCACGCCGTTCTCCTTTTCTCATGATTCAGGCTACGTCGTTGTGCCCGGAATCGCCTGCGCCATCCATTTTCTTCCACGACCCGACGCAACTCCGGCGAGCCCGCATCACCGCTGCAGCCCTCCTCCGTCCTCAAAGAGCTAACGCACGCGTCGAGGGTGAGCCGCCGTGTCTCCCCGCCGTTTTTTCCCTTCTCTCGTGCTAGAACGACGTAACGCCTTGGACCGAGAGCCTCCCGCCGCCGCCCGTGCTCGTCGCCGTCGCTCCGGCGACCAATAGGTAGTGGCGCCACCACCGTCGTGCCCCCCACGCCACGTAGATGCTCGGGGCTCCTTTCGTTAGGCTTAGAACACGTCGGATGCGCCACGCCGAGCTCGTCGAAGAAGTCCCCGCCGGCGGGTGACGTCGTCGTGGCGTCACCGCCACCTGTCAACCTCTGTGGCTAAGCCACCCCGTGTGAAAAACGTTTCGACGTTTTCTTTTAAAATTTTAAATATAGAAAAATAGATTCAAAGTTTTACTTGTAAATTCCATATAAATTCGAAAAATGATCCAAATGAGTCCATTCAAATTTCTAGAAACTCATATTAAAAATATCTATCTGTTGGAATTATGTTTACACAAATATGAATAATTAATTTTGCACTTATTTTTTAATTAAAGAAATGCCCTGTAAAAATGGAAACTTTCAAACTTAATAACTTTTGCTCTGTTTTTCCAAACTGAGAAAACAAGGTGTCAAAATGTTTGTCTTAACAAACTTTACACAAACATATTTTATTTGGACATAATTTAAATAATTTTCTTCTATGTTTAATTAAAATACCAAAAATGGAAAAATTGAAACCAATTTGGAATAATTCATAACTTCTAAAATAATTATTGGAAAATTATGTTTAATACCTCAGAATGTTTAGAGGAACAATTGTTATCTATTCTGAACCTTGCAGTAGCTAAATAAAATTTGAATTAACTTCCTTCCTTGCTTTTTCCCAAAAGGACGGATTTAAATGCTACTTTTAAATATTCACCAAATAATCCTAATTGCTCAGAAAATTACAACCAATATATCAAAATGCTCAGCAAGAAAATGGCATGAAGAAATCAACATTTGCATGAATGTTGTCACCATATGCTATTACTGGTCCTTAGAGAAAATAACATTAAGGAATTAAGATAAATATGGGTGTTTCATCTTATTCATGCTTTAATTGTTTTGGACCCATTTAAAATGTTGCCCTTGTTACTAAATATTTAGTTGCATTAATTTTTCATGTCATCATGAGTGTACACTGCACTTGTTTGTATTCGTTTTATTTATTTGCTCTTTCTGCTTGTTGTGTATCGGTAGATCCAGAAGTCGACGTCCCACCAATATACCTCGACGAGTCGTACTACCACCATTATCACCAAGGCAAGCGCAAATCGACTTATTGAGCATATATCTACTCATATGTTTCCCCTCAAGTATTTTATCCACCATAAAATTGCATTCGATTCAAATGTTTTGGCTATACTATCCTAGTAGTTGCATTTCGGTTCCAGACACCATTACCTGTTTCACTGCCTATTATCCATATTATTGTTGTGTGGCCCGAGATATTGCTATATGCTACTTAACTTCTTAGCCATGCTGAGTTGTGTACTTTGGGTCCGATGAATGAATCATGGTTGGAAGATATTAAGACATATCCTGATGTATTGGAGGCAGGTGATCTCCAATTAAAATGCTAACAGGCGTGGATGAGTTGCCATCGATGAATGATGGTGTTTTTCCTTTCTCACGCCCCTAGGTGCGAGTTCTCTTCGTCTTGAACCAAGACTGAGCGTGCTTCCATCGGTGGGATATATGGAATCCCTATCGACTACTAACTTGCGAAGGTCTGGCCAAGGGTCCTCTAGTTTGAGCTTTTCTTTTGCGTGTGCGTGAAAAGATGGAAGGATGAACGAGGATGGTGGTGTTTAGGATGTGGCCGCGGTCTAGGGTGTCGGAGGCACTGAACTTGGAGTTCCGCACACTGATGACCCTTGGAAGGATTCATGCAAGCCAAAGGTTGTTGCTGCGCCCACTCTGCCGGCCTCCTAGGAAGATGATGTGGTCAGGCCTGATCAGGCAAGGAGCCGGACGGTACTGGTGGTTAAAAGTAGTATACCCCTGCAGGGTAAATCTTTTCGAAAAGCCGTGTCCACGGTTATGGACATACTTGGGAATAGCAGTTGAGATCATAGAGAATTTGAACAATAAAACTTGAGGAGACATGGGTGATGTTGGATTGGTGGATACAATGATCAGAAGCTTAAGAGAGTAGTTACAATTTCCATCTCATTTCAAAACTTTCTTATAGATGTTGCCCAGTTTGGTCTTTTAAAAGGAAAAATAGCTCTACGCAAAACAACGACCAAATAGCCTTGCTAAAGCCTCATTCCAGCTAGTACCTCTAGTAACCTTGTGAGTACCTCATGTACTCACTGTTGCTTCGTTGAATCTTTTCTCTATTACTATTGAGGAATCCTCCGAAATTGAAGGTGGGTTCTTCATCGAAGACGATGAGTACTCTGGGTTTCCCCGGTGGCAGCCTAGGGCAACACGGAACAAGCTGGAGCTGTTATGTTATTGTAGGCCTCTTAGGACATATTTGGATCTTGTTCTTAAAACACTAAATTTGCTTCCACTTGTTGTAATGTTGAGTCAGTGACCTCTGCTGTGGTACTTGGTATATTTTCTCTCTTAATAGTTGAAGTATATGATTTGTGTCGTAGACATTGTGTGTGCCAGATAGTTCCGAGTTTTGATCACCTAATTATGCAATCTAGTTGGGATCGACGTTATGTCATGACTGAGGGGTTGTGGGCCGATGATTCATGACCGATCCGCGCCTGCTGATGTGATTCAGCCTTGGAGTGGTAACCCCAATAATCTTCAGTCTGTTATCTTAACCGGTGACACCCGGGAGTTTTCTTAGTTCCGAGGTCGGGGCGCTATAAATTGGTATCAGAGCAGGACTACATATAGGAAACCCTTCTATTGGTCGATGTTGAGTCCAGTATTGTGAAAACTATTTCTAACCTACAAATGAGTTATGAAAACCTGCTTAGGATTATTTTATTCCTTATCTGGTTATCCTATATTCTTGGATTCATCATACCTTATTTGATTTGAATGTTTTCTTGCTTACCTGTTACTTCTAAAAACTAGGATTCCGGGGTTGGTTCTTCATTGTGAGTTGTCTCGGGTTGCTATATCCTGAGTTGTTCTACCCATATGATCCTTATTCTTGAAATTCTCTTGATACAGATGCCTCCTTCAGGATTTGTTGTTCGTCTCGCCCGTTTCGAGCGAGTTGCTAGTTTTCTGGCCCTGTTCGCGGCCATGATGGCTGAGATAGGAGCCGCATGCTACCCTGAGTATGTCGTCTACGAGGAGTACCGTCCCTATGGACAGGGGCAGTTCATTTGTGTGGTTAATCTCATTAATGAGAACCGTGACACTCCAGCAAGACCTCGTGTTGGACCACGGTACTTCTATTGCACTTATGGTGGCAGTTTGACAGTGGACCAGTCAGTACAGGAGGCGGCCTACCGTGACATGACTGCCTACCGGGGGTTTGACCCCTACCTGGCCGCCCATGCTTCAGCTTTCCGTGACTTCACTGCTGCGGAGAACAGCGAGCAGGGGGTGTACCTGGCCACCTACACTAGGCCTAACCCGGATGAGATCCTGGGGTACTGTGCTCTGGCGGCTCTGGTCCAGGCTTTGGACATCCGCACTGGGCAGTGGTATATTTATGATGTCACCTCCAGAGAGAACCATTGGTGTACTCTGATGGCGATAGAGCCACTTGTGCACCGCGGGGAGTTGGGACCCGAGCTTCTGCAGCTCGTGTCGTTGACCCTGCCTGCTGTCATGGTCATCTTAGGTGTTGGAGGTGCATAGCCACCGACTGGCCCTGTAAGAGTACAGCGTGGTGATATCCACCAGCCTCCTTACGTGAGCTAGCCGTAGTGTGTCTGTGGTTCCGCCGGACCTAGAGTTAGAACGTCGCAGGACTTGAGCAACTACTAGTCCTTCCTGGGAGTAGTACCTGGAGAGTACTCTTGCCTTCCTGCGTGATGAGCTTAGTACTCGTGTATCCGTAGTAGTATTAGCTCTGAGGAGCAATACTTGTTGTATCAGACTCGGTGATATGTATCACCTCTATCTACATTCGTGTAATATGTACTAGAGCTTGTATGCTTGTGTCACTAATATGCATGATCTGATTTCAACACGTATATTTCTGTTTTGCTCGATTATACGCCTTCCGAGTGGCGAATTGTTACATGTTCTATTGATGTATGCATGCGTGCTTATAGTTCTAATCAATGCACCTTGTAATTGTAAATAATTCCGGCGTTTCCACATCGTGTCCATCCGAAGATAGATACTAATCTGGGTGCTTGTCAAATCTCCAGGATGGCTCCACGCCGGAGCAACAACAATGACCAGGAGGACCTTCCACCACCTCCTACGTTTGCTCAGGTCCTCCTGGCCATGGTGGAAGGCCGCCAACGCAGCGATCGTCTGCTCGAGCTACTGGTGCACAACTCAATGCCGCATAGGAACGTCGGTTGCACCACATTAACCGAGTTTCTGAGGACCGAACCTCATGCGTTCTCTGACTGCAAGGAACCCCTTCAGGCTGATGACTGGCTATGTGCCATGGAGCGGAAGTTCACCGCTCTACGTGTTCTTGAGGCCGAGAAGGTTAACTTTGGCACTTACATGTTGGTAGGCCCAGCAGGCTCTCGGTGGGAGAGTCATGGGGCGTTGTTCGCGCCAGACCATGTTTTTACCTGGGAGGGGTTTAGCATCGCCTTTCGTGCGGCCTTCATTCCTAAGGTCATGATGGATTTGAAGATAATGGAGTTCCTGGACCTGATCCAGGGACGTCTGGACGTCCAAGCTTATGGGCGTGAGTTCACTTGCCTTGGGCGTTACGCCCCTTGTGATGTGACTTCTGATGTGGACAAGCAGGAGCTTTTCCGCAAGGGACTTGCTCCGCGGCTTCGCAACGAGTTGCTTCCCTTCAAGTTCCCATCCTATCAGGAGTTGTACAACTAGGCTCTGACCCTGGAGCAAGGAAGGAGGGAGATGGAGGCTGCTAAGAGGCCAGCCCAGGGGGGGGCATTATGGTTCCTCCATGACTAAGGTGAAGAAGCGCAAGGTATTCGTTCCATACAGCGCGGTTCCTCGTGCTCCTTCCATGCCAAGGACCTCTGGATATAGGCCCCCTCCACCCCACCCATTTACTTCGACACCTGGAGCGGGTGGAAGTGATTATCGTCCCCAGATGACTCTGCCGCAGAATGTTACCTGCTTCAACTATGGGAAGCCCGACCACTACTCAAGGGAGTGCCCTCAGAAGCAGGTGGCTCAGGGAACAGCTGCACCAGCTCCCTCTACTCCGCAAATCAAGACCGCTCCTGTTAACCGTGGTCGTGTGAACCACGTCCCTGCTGAAGAAGCCGAGGGGGATCACAGTGTCTTCATGGGTACGCTTCAAATCAATACCTTTCCTGCTGAAGTGTTGTTCGGTTCTGGAGCATCGCATTCATTCATATCGATCGAGTTTGCACGAAAACACCACATTCAGTTTGAAAACATGAACACTCCAATGGTGGTCAAAACACCCGGATCTCGTTGGCAGACTAGTTGGGTTACTCTTGAAGTCCAGATTAATATAGGCTCCCTTAGTTTTCCTTTTCCGCTGATTTCATTGAGGACAACAGACCTTGATGCTATCCTGGGCATGGACTGGCTGATAAAGTACACGGATATGATTGACTGTGTAGCTAGAACTATCGAGGCTGCTGATTAATCTAGGAATACAGTACTGTATTACTCTATAGAATCATTCCCTCCATCCGCTGAAATCTCTAACACACCGGAAATCTAAGCCGACGGCCTGTAGGAGCACATCATTCCGTTCATTTTTTTTGTTCTTTTTTGTGGGTTCCCGCGCGTTTTGAGCTTGGTCTGCGGCCCATCCCATGCCCTAGGAGAAACCCTAAGAGGGCGGCGTGATCGCGCGTTGACCGAGCCGGAGGCTCAGGTCGCGGCGGTGTCCGTCGCCTCCTGGTTCGATGTCGGTCGGGGCATGTCGGAAAGGTAGGTAGATCGGCGCGACGGGGAACGGGGCGACCATTGGGGCCGCCGGTGCGGGCCACGCCGGGAGGAGAACGGGCCAGGCATTGGGGCTGCCGGTGCAGGCCACGGTGGCCGGGGCGCCGGTATCGAGAGACGGCGGGGCGGGGCGTCCGGCCATGGCGGCGGCAGTCTCGAGCGCGCGACAGCCAGCTAGGAAGACGGCGTGAGTGGGTATGGGTCGCCTACGATTGGCAGCAGGGGTGGCGCTCCTTGAAGCGGGCACGAGTGCATCCGGTACGGTGCTCGCCTTTGGACACCAGGGCTCACGGTCGAGACTGCGCCTATCTAGCAGACCCACATCCACCTTCCGGTGCATGGCCAGGAGGTCTCGGGGCCACACAGAGTGGTGGTTGTACGTGGCGACGGTGACCAAAAAAATTGGACATCAAGTCTTCATCGCTTTCATCCGGAACGGCAATGACGCGTTACACAGCGGGTGCCCGCGAACCAGCGGGGTCACGATCTGTAACATCTCTCCATAGTGTAGTCAACAAGTCTCACTTGATCGGGGATATCGACATTGTTCGTCGACAACATGTCAAGTCGATCCCTGGGCGAGAAATCTGCACTATAGATGAGTTCTAAAAAATAAGCAAAGCGCAAAAACGAAAAGAAAATGGCGAGAGGAATCCATTTTTGCGATCAGATCGTTTTTATACCTTCGCGATCGTTGCAGGAGTCTGCTCAGTGTAGGCTCGACGGCGAGGCACGTGTTGATAACGTGTTGCACAACCCCTACTGGTTGGCCGGTCCCGAGGGATCACAGTGTGGGCGAAATAGATGAAGCCGAAGAACAACACACGGACAAGGAAAAAAGTAATAGCCACAGAGTGTGGACAAAGTAAAATTTTATTAATGTCTTGTTTGTCTCTAGACTATGTACAATTTCTCGTTATATAGGGGGGTGGGTTAAGGGGATGAAACCTAAACTTTTAAATGTTTCAAAAAAAATGTGAAAGTTCATAAGAAATATTTCTACCACCGTAAAAAAAATCAGATCTAAATTGGAAGGCAAATTAACATAGAAACAAAAAAGGACAAATCCATATGCGAATATTGACCATTTTGATCCCTCCCCCTTTGTGACACTATTCAAACTAGAATTGTATTTTTTTTTCTCAATGTGTCTTTCAATTTTGGACATGAAATATCTGTAGGTTGTATACATCACTAGTGGAAAACTGGGCTTTTTCTCAGTGGCGAGCACCCCTTTCTCCCCGACTCGGCCACCACCAGGTGCAAAAGGCTGCAGAGGTGGGGCCGGGGCGAGCAGGGCGTGGTGGGGGGTCTTTTGCCCCGTTTTGAGCCACCAAGCGGGGCTAAAGGCCCGCAACAAACAGGGCGCGTCGTGGGAGGGGGGGGGGCTTTTGCCCCGGTTGGAGCCACCAACCGGGGCAAAAGACCCCCCCCCACTATATAAACCCTGCCATGCCATCCCTCTCCACTCCTCATGCCACTCACTTTTTGGAGGACATGTTCTAATTGTGTGGTGTGTGCTCACTTGTTTTTCCCTCCTATGCACAAGAGATGTTCGATGAAATGCCCGAGAGCATAACGCCATCTCATCTCGCAGAAAACAAACATGATTTAATTTGTCTGAGCCACACTTAATTAAATAATCTTTCTCGTCCTTCCTTCCTCCGATTGGTTGAGGGGAATTCTACCAGAAAATGTTCGACTGCCCATTGTGAAGCTAGCTATGCGCATTCCTCAATGCAATTTCTCAGAAGGTAATCAATCCAGAAAGTCTATCAGTGTTACAGACAGATGTGGTCCAATGTCTTGTCAGTTTCGAGTTGGTGTACCCACCATCCTTCTTCAATATTATGACACACCTACTAGTTCACCTAGTCAAAGAGATTACCATTCTCAGTCCTGTGTTTCTACACAATATGTTCCCCTTTGAGAGGTTCATGGGAGTCTTAAAGAAAAATGTTCCCAACCGTACTAGGCCAGAAGGAAGCATCTCCAAGGTTATGGAACAGAGGAGATTATTGAGTTTTGTGTTGAGTTTCTTCCAGACCTTAAGTCGATTGGTGTTTCTGAATCGCGGCATGAAGGGAGAATGAGTGGAAAAGGCACGCTATGAAGGAAAGAAAAGATATTTATGGATGGACATTCTTTCACTAAAGCAGGCTCGATTACTGGCTGTTAATGATAGTGGTTGATTTAACAAGTCACGAGTCCTAACTGGAAACAGGTTTGTATATCTGGAATTTGGAGTCTATATATAAAGGTCCTTACCCTCTAGCCTCATTATGCATTGTGAGCGGCACCATCAGTAAGGCAGAGGAATAGAAGGTAGGCCGAATAGCTCCTAACCCTAATTTCTTACATTGGTATCAGAGCTGAAGGTTCGACGCCGGCCATCATCTACCGACAAACGATGAAGAAGATCCGCTGCCTACTCTCGCCTTATCTCCGTCCCGTCCAATTGATCCACCGCTTCCGCTGATCGTTTTCTTCCTGGTCAGATTTATTGGTGCAGATCTGGTGCTTCCGCTACATGCACAGCGATGCGCAGGGAAGAAAGTTTTTCTCGTCAACTCGTGAGGATCGAGGACAGCAGAAAAGCAGACAGGCTGATCGAGGAAGGTTTCACCAAATCGATCTGCCCATTGCTCGGTCCGAAGCTCTAGATTGTTCCGGCCGCTCGACAGCCAATCCAAGCAGAGAATCAACAGTGCGTGTCAGGTCATCAGATGATCAAGCGTCACGGTCGATCGAAAGGATTCGACCTACAGCTATCCTAGCCTCCCGTGGTGTGCTTGCACTACAGGAATGGGCCGATATGCCGACGGCCAAATCCTATGCCGACGGCAATTTGTCGGGGCCGTCGGCATAGGCTTAGTGAGCAAATCCCAAATTGCGAAAAAAAAAAATTTGCTGTGCCGACGGCAATGCCGTCGGCCTTTTGTTTTTTTTTTTTTGAGCTACGCCGACGGCTGCCGTCGGCATCGACCCTAAGAGGGAATTCAGAATTGAAAAAAAAAATTGAGCTATGCCGACGGCAAAGCCGTCGGCATAGCCAAGCTCAAATTTTTTGTTTTTCGACTTAATCAACGTTTTGATCGTAACTTTTGCGTTCCAACTCGGATTTTGACGTTCTTTAGCTCGTTTCGAAGAGGAGAAATATATCTAAATTATCATGCATATTGTTAAAGCTAAATAATTAGAAAAAAATCATAAGAAATAACGCAACTAACAGTAATGGGTTAACAATTTCGTCTGAGAGGATTGTGGGGCGTCTGAATCCAACCAAAATCTAGGGGGACCTTAAAATCATGATGAAATAGGTATTTGTGTACCTAAAAATGATTTTTCAAAAAATCATGAGCAAACTAGGAGGCACCTGTAGTTCAAATTTGACCCGTTTCCAGCTGAATCGGCAGAAACTTGTGTTCTTCAAAAGAGGTTGATGAAAACCTTTTCACAGGAAAATAATTGGTTATTCGTGCATATAACATGGTCTAGTATATTCAAAAAATGCAGCTCCCAGGTTTTGCAACATATTTATGGTTGATGCTTCACAAAAAAAAGCCATTTTTCACACTCGGAAGATGGAAAATGGTTTTTTTATTGAATGAAAAGGAAAAATTTCTTCGGGAACATTGTCCATGCTTCCAATATGCATGTTTGTGTGGAATATGGGCATATTTAAACAAACTATGCCATGGATTTGGCCATTACACCCGTCATTTGGCCCGAAACCCTAGAATGTTCGTAGGAGATAGCTCATTTATGTGAACATATTTTCAACACAACTGTCGTATTCCAAGTTTATTATTTTTGGTGGATACTAGGACATATATAATGACACCACGCGAAGGTCTTGCATCATTTTGAGGTTTTTTAAATTTTCTGGAATTTTCTAAGTCGGTTTCGGGAAAAAGTCAAGACGGCGGGCATGACCGTTCGTATCTAGGGCTTGAATATTGAGAAACTCTTGGTGTATCTCTGATGAAATAGGTATTTGTGTACCTAAAAATGATTTTTTAAAAAAATCATGAGCAAACTAGGAGGCACCTGTAGTTCAAATTTGACCCGTTTCCAGCTGAATCGGCAGAAACTTGTGTTCTTCAAAAGAGGTTGATGAAAACCTTTCCAGAGGAAAATAATTGGTTATTCGTGCATATAACATGGTCTAGTATATTCAAAAAATGCAGCTCCCAAGTTTTGCAACATATTTATGGTTGATGCTTCACAAAAAAAGTCATTTTTCACACTCGGAAGATGGAAAATGGTTTTTTTTATTGAATGAAAAGGAAAACTTTCTTCGGGAACATTGTCCGTGCTTTCAATATGCATGTTTGTGTGGAATATGGGCATATTTAAACAAACTATGCCATGGATTTGGCCATTACACCCGTCATTTGGCCCGAAACCCTAGAATGTTCGTAGGAGATAGCTCATTTATGTGAACATATTTTCAACACAACTGTCGTATTCCAAGTTTATTATTTTTGGTGGATACTAGGACATATATAATGACACCACGCGAAGGTCTTGCATCATTTTGAGGTTTTTTAAATTTTCTGGAATTTTCTAAGTCGGTTTCGGGAAAAAGTCAAGACGGCGGGCATGACCGTTCGTATCTAGGGCTTGAATATTGAGAAACTCTTGGTGTATCTCTGATGAAATAGGTATTTGTGTACCTAAAAATGATTTTTTCAAAAAATCATGAGCAAACTAGGAGGCACCTGTAGTTCAAATTTGACCCGTTTCCAGCTGAATCGGCAAAAACTTGTGTTCTTCAAAAGAGGTTGATGAAAACCTTTTCAGAGGAAAATAATTGGTTATTCGTGCATATAACATGGTCTAGTATATTCAAAAAATGCAGCTCCCAGGTTTTGCAACATATTTATGGTTGATGCTTCACAAAAAAAGCCATTTTTCACACTCGGAAGATGGAAAATGGTTTTTTTTATTGAATGAAAAGGAAAACTTTCTTCGGGAACATTGTCCGTGCTTCCAATATGCATGTTTGTGTGGAATATGGGCATATTTAAACAAACTATGCCATGGATTTGGCCATTACACCCGTCATTTGGCCCGAAACCCTAGAATGTTCGTAGGAGATAGCTCATTTATGTGAACATATTTTCAACACAACTGTCGTATTCCAAGTTTATTATTTTTGGTGGATACTAGGACATATATAATGACACCACGCGAAGGTCTTGCATCATTTTGAGGTTTTTTAAATTTTCTGGAATTTTCTAAGTCGGTTTCGGGAAAAAGTCAAGACGGCGGGCATGACCGTTCGTATCTAGGGCTTGAATATTGAGAAAATCTTGGTGTATCTCTGATGAAATAGGTATTTGTGTACCTAAAAATGATTTTTTCAAAAAATCATGAGCAAACTAGGAGGCACCTGTAGTTCAAATTTGACCCGTTTCCAGCTGAATCGGCAAAAACTTGTGTTCTTCAAAAGAGGTTGATGAAAACATTTTCAGAGGAAAATAATTGGTTATTCGAGCATATAACATGGTCTAGTATATTCAAAAAATGCAGCTCCCAGGTTTTGCAACATATTTGTGGTTGATGCTTCACAAAAAAAGCCATTTTTCACACTCGGAAGATGGAAAATGATTTTTTTATTAAATGAAAAGGAAAACTTTCTTCGGGAACATTGTCCGTGCTTCCAATATGCATGTTTGTGTGGAATATGGGCATATTTAAACAAACTATGCCATGTATTTGGCCATTACACCCGTCATTTGGTCTGTTTCCAGCTGAATCGGCAAAAACTGTCAAAATGGCCACCATGGCTATTCATCAAAAGAGTTTAATTTTTTTCTAAACTATCGATGTTTTTATGATATGGATGTCATATTTGAATTTCTCTAATTTTTCTAATCGATTTAGACATTTTATTTGTCAAATTTCGATTTACGGATTTAAAGATATAAATTATTGTATATTAAATAATTTATTCACAAAATAAAGTAATTTCTAATATTATATTGTTATTTAGTCAATAAATATAATTATATAATCATTGTTATTTGTTCAAATATATTTTAAAATTTATACAATAGAGAAGTTTAACATCATTCCCCACAGGTTAATATGATTGATATGATAGTAATATCAGTAAGTTCTCACATCTCATATGGAATCTAGTTTGGAAGGAACTCAAAGGTTAAGCGTGCTTGGGCTGGAGGAATTTCAGGATGGGTGACCGAATGGGAAGTTTGACTAAGTTAAGTATGTTGACTAGATTAATTGTGTAATTAGAGATTAGAGATTAAATATGTGGCTAAGTGAAAAATTCTGGAATAAAATGTCAAAAAAGTTCAAAAAAAAAAAAAAAAAAATTTTTTTTTTTTTTTTTCAAAATTCGAATTTTGGAAATATTGTGCCGACGGCTTTGCCGTCGGCATAGAGCTTAGTGTGCCGACGGCTTTGCCGTCGGCATAGCCTACGCCGACGGTTTTTTATGTGCCGACGGCCATTTGGCCATGTGCCGACGTGGAATGTGCCGACGGCAAGGTGCCGACGGCGGCCGTCGGCACAGGCTGTGCCGACGGCTTTTTAGCCTGTGCCGACGGCTTTTGGCCGTCGGCATATGCGGCGTTTCCTGTAGTGTTGGGTTGCATGCGTGTGTTAAAGTTGTGGAACTAATCACTCGATTTGGAAAGCAAACTCGATTCATCAATTATTTTTACTCGGGTCTGGCTTGGTTGATTATTCTGCCCGACAGTGAGCAGTTAACGTGGAAAGAGGAATTAAAAGTAGCACCCAACAGGAATTAATTCGTCAGCTCAGCTCAGGTCTGTTTTGCACCAAACTATTCTGTTTGAGTTTCTCGTGATTCGTCACGTCTAATTTTTCTGGCCTGCTACGAGGCTGCCGCCGTGGTGCCATTTTATCTCTTGCGCACGGCCCGAAGAAGGAAGCCAACGTTCATGGCATGTCTGGTCACAATTTCTGCACATATATACCGAGTACTTCTTGCTCGCATCACGGAGACTAGTACTCCTGGAAAATCGAATACTAGGAAGACTTCTCTTGTATACCGGTGGTTCTATTTAATTAGACCGGTGGTTGTACTTACACGGTTTGGAAAGGAAACATTTATTTTCAGCTGTCAGTATTGATTATGGTATTGAAATTTCTAAACCGGAAAGGACAGAGGAAGAGGAAAACTACAAAGTTTGGACTTTGGCTAAGGAAAATGAAATAGCTCCCATCTTTATATTGAGATCAATGGTCGGTTCTTTAGCTGTTGAACATGCGAGTGAACAGATTGTGTGGAAAATAATACGTATCTGGAAAAGGATATTGGAAATATGTCTCTTGTCGGGTAACATTAATTTTCCGGAGGAAATTGGAATGCACTCCGAGGAAAAGTTCTTTAACTCTTTATTTTCTCAACTGCTACGGGATTGACTTTGTCACCGGAATATATTTGGAACTCATCGGCATACTCCTTGGAGTGTACTTAATTATTCACTGAAATTCAATGGTGTAACAACGATAAGAAGACATGAATCATGTTTGTATTGGAATTGGTAACACTTATTTTTGGAGGAAGATGGGGAACACTCCATGGAAAAGGAAATCAATATTTATTCTACGGTATGTCAATTATAATTATTTGCACTAATTTTATTTTGTGACTGCTTCTCCAAATAGTTTGGTCTTTGCTCGTACGTCACAATTTGGTGGAATAGAACACCAACTTTGTTTATACGCGAACAATTCCAAGGAAATAGATATGTGTAATTGGTCATTATGATTAAGAAGATATACTTTGGAATTGGAAATTGTGCTAATTAACTCCCTTGTGGAGGAAAGATATTTTATTTTGTTATGATACTATTTTGAGCTACAATGGAAGGAATTTATTTTATACTTCTTTATTGGAATTAATTTATGATGACATACTATTTGGAAAAGGAAGAGTGGAATTATTGCTCAGTGGAAATCTTAGTGCATTATTGAAGTTAAACACGATGGTCTCATTTCTTTTGGAAATCCATTGGATGGTAGTCGACAAATTGTTTATTTGGTGAACATAACTCCATATGGAGGAATAGTGATAATAGGAACACATGCTCGGAATATTATTATTGATACTATTAATGACTTGATCTTACTGTTTAAATTAAATTATGAGGCTTGTTAATTCTGGAATTGAAAACTTTAAGTGGAAGGACTACCGGTTATGGATTTCCTATGACGTGGCTTTTGTGGTATTTTATGTTTTGACACTCCCAGTAGAGGTTTAATTTTTTTATCTTATAAACGACTTGGTTACATATCAAGGAACAGAATTAGTGCCTTACTAATTCTGGAATTCTAAACTTAAGTGGGAGGAATATGTTAATCCATCCGCATATTTTTATGTTATTGATGGACACTCCAACTTGAGGGAAAATAGTTTTGTTATTTATTGTCGCACCCAGACTTCTAGAGGATACTCGCAGTTCCGTTGAACAGTAGTGGATTGGATTACGGGGCTTACCGGCACCCGCATCTCTTACGAGTAGGCCAACACACGTATGTGTGACAACCAACCCCTATCTGTTCAGCGTCTACGTAAACCATCCCATAGAAATCAGGATACTACCATTGACGTACTTCATACCATACACACATGGTACGTCAACGGCGTTGAACAAAATGATAACACAACAGATCTCTAAGACACAAAAGATGGAAATAAGTTGCAAATAGCTCTCACTAGAGCAGAGATAGCAAATACAATCATCCAGAGGACACATGTCCCAACATAACATCATTACATCTCAGCGGAAGCATTCAAAGGGTCTGAGTACAGACAAATCCAAATAGGCTTAAGAAGCCGGGAATGAAAAGAAAACGGAGCCCATCCACGATGTCTCGGATCCTGCCCGGGTCCGCTACCTACTCGTCAGCAGCCTCGTCAAACTCCACGTAGTAGCCGTCACGAGGATCCTCGTAGTCTGCGGAAACCACAGCCCCAAAGGGGGCAGCACATAAACGTACTGGCAAGCAAGACTCACAGTTCACCAAAATGTAGCCCGTCAACACCAAGCACAGATGCCTTGGGTTCAACGGAAGGAAGGGATATGAAAGATGTTGCAACTGGCTGCACTAACCAACTACAGAACAAACTTCAATCTCCGGCTATCAGAAAGGGGATAAGATACCGTATCGTAACCAACTACAACTAACCACCACACAAACCCATCCTGGATCTCGCCCCTTATCCAAAGAAGCAATCCGAGGATAACTCACACAGTTGGATTAATGATGGATCAAATTGTTGTGTCAATAAGCCTATTACTAGTCAAGTTATCATTAGTTAGGTGTAAGTTGTTCTGAGTACTTGTTAGCCAGTACTTTCACCAAGTCAACCATAACCGCGGAAAACACGGCTTCTCGAGAAGATTTAACCCTGCAGGGGTGCACCAATTTGGCCGTACACGTAATAATAACCCGCTAGATGGGAAGGCCTTTCCCACCAAGCGGGGCACTCAACACAACTCAACTCTTCTTCGCATCAAGCCCAAAGAACCACGTGCTGTGCGTGCGCGGCTAATCGAGCCCCACGAAGAAAAGGGGACCCTCATAGCACTGGAAGACCACGCCGCCCTAAATGCCGACTACAAAAGTTCCACCCTGGCCTCGGGTTCGTACCTGCATATGCGTGCATCAAATGGAAAGCCCGAACTAGGTGTGGTGATTTGGACGAGATGTGAATCGAATCAAATTGAGGGGGCGCCCATACACGCTTCCCACATGCGGATAGTGCGCTCATCATGGATCAGTAGACAAGACCCTTTTCCTAATTAGGGTCGACACTAGCAGGCCTCAAAACCACGCCGGGCCTCCTGCCGGTGCCTTATCAGCAATTTATTATTACCTCAAATTAACAGGTTGTTGTTTAACATCGAGCCCCAGAATATAATCAAATATGATAACAGAAAGTAACTGATAACAGACTCGAGCAAAACAACCCTAAGCATGCTAGTAAGACACGGGCCCAAGCAACGGGGTTATAGGACTGGAGGTGAGGCAATATCAGGGTTCAGGGTATCATGTGATAGGTTCGTAACAGAAGCAACGATACATATAGCTAGCAGAAATAGACAACGGAAAGTATCGGTAACCAATGTTGAAAGGAACACAATGGTTCATGTGAGTGATAACTTGCCTGCAAACTCAGTAGTCTGGTACTGGGCTAGATCCTCAGAAGGGGTGTCGTAAGTATCGTCTGTCTCAACGTCGTCGTCTATCCGAGAAGAAGCAAACAAACAATACAGAAAGGTAACCAATCAATGTCATGGCATAGTGCACAATCATGGGATGATGCATGTCAAGTTAATGGATGCATCAAAATAAACTAGTTGACATGGTAACACAATTTAAATGGACACATATGGAATTTTGAGTTGCATATGAAAAGCCCATGAATTTTGGTTGAAACAATTGTTTTCCAATTAACCAACAGGTGAAAGTGGATTTGTATGATGCATGGATGAGGAAAACAACAAAATAACAACAATAGAACCAATTGGAGATGAGGTTTACCAATTTAGAAATTTATTTATTAAGTTAGGGAATTTTTTTGTTCATTAAAGGGATTACACAAATAGTTGTTGTTTTCACCAATTTAAATTGTGCAAAATAAATAACAGAATTCATATTTGAAAAGATCATTAAATTTTGGGTGGATTACAAGTTTCAAATATTGAAAAAGGAATTAGGATGAATTTATTATGACTTAAACAAAATTAAACAAGTTTTAAATGAATTTAAAACAAGTTTGAATATTATTTGAATTTTATTTGTTCCAAACATAAATTCAAATTCATATTTGAAAAGCTTATATTTTTCTAGCTTGAAAACATATTTTACATGTTCAAAACTAATTTAATTTGAGCAAGTTATGAATTTAGCAAATTTAAATGATTTAAACAAGGTTTAAATGATTTAAGCAATTTTAATTATTCAAACCATGAAACAAAATTTATATTTGAATAGGTGGTTTGAAATAGCATGGAAAACATATTTTATCTGCATTATTTGGATTTAGTATGAATTAGTTATGCAATTTATCAAATTACAAATGAATTGTTTGAATTCAAATTTTGGATGCATTTCGAAAATTCAAAACAGAAAACAAATGTTACCAATAGGTAGATAATTAAATTTGGGGTAGTGCACATATTTTACTTTTATTATTTGAGTTTATAAAACAAAAGTTATTTGCAAATTAGTTCCAGGGGCCAATCTGCAATTTAGCAAGGACTTGTTTTAAAACAGAAAAAGGTGAAAACTTTTTATACCGCACAGAGAGCTTGCCCAAGGCACTGCCAATGGTCCCTGGGCCAGCGCGTGCTGGCGTGGCAGCAGCAGTGGCTGACAGGGGGGGCCACCCTGTCAGCGCTGCGCGAAAAAAGGTTGGATATTTCCGCGCCGCGGGGGCTCAAACCCTCGACCTGGCGCGCGAGGAAAACAGCGCACTGCCACTGCGGTGCGATCAAGTGTTTGACAGTATACGCGTTGCTGACAGGTTAAGGTTCAAATTCGTTATCTGAAATTTTAACTGAACGCGCTCGACTGAAACTCGACGGGGATCAACGACGTTGGCCGGCGGCGATCTCTGCGGCTGTGGTGCTCGATGCAGTGCTGGTGAGTGTGCAGGTGCGTGCTGGCGTGCTTGCGGACATGCTGCAGAGGAAAAGGAGGGAGGGGCACGGTGCTCACCGCGGCTGTAGTCGAGCAGAGGCCCGGTGTAGCTCGACGGCGGCGACAGTGACGAAGGCGTGGACGGCGGCGACAATCCAGACCCCCTCGAGCTCGACGTAGATGTCCAGAAGGTCGACGAGGATGTGCTGGTTCGATCCCCGCGGTCAGCGTGGAAGAAGGAGGGCTGCTGCGACGGCGGCGTGCACGGGTTCAGTCACGGTGGCGCCGGAGAGGTCGAAGACGACGGCGTCGATCCAGACTGCGTCGATCTCAACGGAGGTGTCGTCGAGGGAGAGGGTAGTGCGGCGGTGCGATTCCCGTAGCTAGGAGGGATGGTGGCGCACGGGAACGGCGGCCGCGTCCATGGATTCAGGCGGGGTAGCTCCGGTGAGATTAGGTGGGTGCAGAGAGAGGAAATTCCGGCGAGAGGGAGAGGGAAACGGCGGCGGAGCGAGGGGAGAAGGTAGGGCTAGGGTTAGGGATGCGCAGGGGCTAGGGAGTAGGTCTTATAGGCGCTCGGGGCCGCTGCTGGCCGTCGGCGCGCTACTGTCGCCGACGTGGACAGCTTGCGATGGCGCCGTACAGGTTGAAGACGGGGTGAACCGGTACGGGCCGCGCGAGGAGGTAAGTGGTGGGCTGGGCTCGCGGGTGCACAGCCTCTCTCCCCTCGTTTCTTTTCCTTTTTTAAATTTTTCTTCTGTTTTTTTTTTGCAGAAAATAGAAAAGGAAGAAAAGAGAGTTTTGGGGTTAGTGAAAATTTTTAGAAAAATTAGGGTGAGCTAGTAATTACCAAAACAACTGCTTGCCAACTTTGTTTTCTCAAAGTTTCAAATTTAAAATTGCTGTTTGTAAATTGATTCCATTTTTAATGAATTTGATAATTAAATGATTAATATTGAAAACAATGTTTTTAATAGGGTGAACCCTATTGATTAAATAGAACAAATGAGTAGCATGGTTTTGGTAATTTTTATGATTTCAAATTGGGGTGTTGTTTGGTGATTTGACTTGAATTTGAAATACCATTTGGAAATAATTAAATTATGAAAAGCCATAATTTAAATGGTTGAACATTATGGATTTAAATGGAAATAATTAAGGGTTTGATTTGACATTATTATTTGCAAAAGATTGTAACAGAGCAAGTATGAAAATAAATGCTTGCATATTGTTTGAATTTGAATTGTGAAAACAGAGTAAAACAGAAGCAAACAAATGGAAAACAAAGTAAAACAAATGCAAACAACTCAATGAATATGATGACATGATGCAAAACTTTAATAAAACAAGAAATCAAACATGCTAGGGGTGGTTTTTCATACTTGGGATGTTACAAAACGCCCCCCTTGAAGGAATCGCGCCCCGAGATTCCTACTGAGAAAGGAAAAGGTCCGGATACTTCTTGCGAAGATCCTCTTCGGTCTCCCACGTTGCCTCTTTATCGGAATGATGCGACCACTGCACTTTCAAGAACTTGGTGCTCTTGTTGCGAGTCTTACGCTCGGTCTCATCGAGAATACGAACAGGGTGCTCCTCATAAGATAGATCATCTTGCAGTTCAATGGAATCATGATCAACTGCACGATCTGGATCTTTGAAACACCTCTTGAGCTGTGACACATGAAACACATCGTGCACCTTGGATAGTTTTTCTGGAAGTTCAAGACAATAGGCATTTTCCGCACGCCTTGAGAGAATGTTGAAAGTACCAATGTATCTTGGTGCAAGCTTTCCTTTCACACCGAAACGATGAGTGCCTCTGAGGGGAGTTACACGGACATATGCCTTGTCACCAGGTGCATAGATCATATCCCTGTGCTTGCTGTCATAGTAGCTTTTCTGACGAGACTGAGCAATCTTGAGATTGTCACGAATGATACGAACTTTCTCCTCGGCTTCCTTAACAATGTCAGGGCCTAAGAGTGAACGTTCACCAGCTCCAGACCAATTGATTGGACTCCTGCATCTGCGGCCATAGAGTGCTTCAAATGGTGCCATGCCTAGGCTTGCCTGGTAGCTGTTGTTGTAGGAGAATTCAGCATATGGAAGGCAATCCTCCCATTTCATGCCAAAGGAGATACCACATGCTCTGAGCATATCCTCGAGAATCTGATTGACTCTTTCGACTTGCCCTTGAGACTGAGGGTGATAAGCTGTGCTAAACAGAAGTTTGGTGCCCAATGCTTCTTGAAAGCTTTTCCAGAAATGAGAAGTGAATATACTTCCACGGTCTGAGCTTATTTCCAATGGAACACCATGAAGAGGAACAATCTTTGCTGTGTAGAGTTCTGCTAACTAGCTAGCTGAGATTGTTTCTTTGACAGGAAAGAAGTGAGCTACTTTAGTGAGACGATCAATAACAACGAAGATTGCATCACTGCCCTTCTTGGACTTTGGAAAACCAGTGACGAAGTCCATTTCAATCATGTCCCACTTCCACTCAGGGATTTTGAGAGGTTGGAGTAGACCGGCTGTTTTCTGATGGACTGCCTTAACACGTTGACAAACGTCGCATTCAGGAACGTATTGAGCAATTTCACGTTTCATGCCAGGCCACCAATACAGTGTCTTAAGATCCTGGTACATCTTTGTACTTCCAGGGTGGATGGAGAGAGGAGTTTCATGAGCCTCCTTGAGAATGATATCTTTGAGACTTTGAACTTGAGGAACTGCAATGCGTCCTTCGAAGAACACAGTTCCTTTGTCATCAATTGAGAAGGACTTGAATTTCTCCTTGCCTTCTTTGATGTGTTCTACCATCTTCTTGATTTCAGCATCACGAAGTTGTTCAGAACGAATCTTGTCCTCGAGAGTTGGACTGGCTGTCAAGCTAGCAAGATAACCTTGTGGAACAAGACCAAGGTTCAGCTTCTGGAATTCTTCATGAAGTGGAGGTTGGCTTTCCATGATCATGAGATTATTGCAATATGACTTGCGACTGAGAGCATCGGCCATAACATTAGCCTTGCCTGGAGTGTAAGAAATGGTGAGATCAAAGTCTTTAATCTTTTCAATCCATCTCCTTTGCCTGAGGTTTAGATCTGGCTGAGTGAAGATGTATTTCAGACTCTTGTGATCGGAAAAGATTTCAGTGCGATTACCCAACAAGTATTGCCTCCATTTCTTGAGGGCAAACACAACTGCTGCAAGTTCTAGGTCATGTGTGGGATAGTTTTGCTCATGTGCATTAAACTGACGTGAAGCATAAGCCACAACTTGACGTTCTTGCATAAGAACTGCACCTAGACCTTGGAGAGATGCATCGCAGAATTTCTGGAAAGGTTTGGTAGTATCTGGGCCAACCAGAACTGGGGTAGAAGTGAGTTTAGTCTTCAGGAGATTGAAACTTTCATCACATTGTGGAGACCAAACGAACTTCTTGTCCTTCTTTGTGAGATCAGTGAGAGGTTTGGCAATCTTGGAAAAGTTTTGGACGAAACGACGGCAATAGCTAGCCAAGCCAAGAAAACTTCTGACTTGCTTCACCGTCTTAGGAGGTTTCCAATCAACAATTGCTTTAACCTTTTCTGGATTAATTGCTATGCCCTTGGCGGAGATGACATGACCAAGGTAAGCAACTTCTGGAATCCAGAATTCACATTTGGAGAATTTGGCATATAGACGATGCTCGCGAAGTTTCATGAGAGTGAGACGAAGATGTTCTCCATGCTCTTCCTCAGATTTTGAGTAGACCAGAATGTCATCGAGATATACCATAACGAACTTGTCGAGGTATTCATGAAAGACAGAATTCATGAGTCTTGAGAATTCGCCGGTGCATTGGTGAGACCAAAGGACATGACGGTGTATTCATATAGACCGTAACGAGTGGTGAAAGCTGTTTTTGGAATATCTTCCTTTCTGATCTTTATTTGATGGTAACCCATCCTCAAGTCCAACTTTGAGAATATTGAGGCTCCAGCAAGTTGATCAAAAAGATCATCGATACGAGGAATTGGATACTTGTTTTTGATGGTTTTCTCGTTGAGAGGACGATAGTCAACCACGAGTCTCTTCGTTTGATCCTTCTTTGCAACGAACAGAGTTGGGCAACCCCAAGCGGAAGAACTAGGTTGAATGTAACCTTTCTCCATGTACATATCGATTTGCTCCTTTAACAACTTCAGTTCAGGAGGAGCTATCTTGTATGGATGCTTAGAGATTGGAGCAGTACCTGGTTCAAGCTCGATCACGAACTCAACTGCTCTGTCCGGAGGCATCCCTGGCAACTCTTCTGGAAAGACGTCAGGGAATTCACAAACCACCGGAACATTTTCAAGTAGAGGTAGAGGTTTAGCATCGAAGGTGTACAGCTGAACAGAACTTGATTCATTTGGAGAATAGACTATCTGGCCAGAAGGGTGGAACAGAGTTATTGACTTCTGAGCACAATCAATCGTAGCTTTATTGGCCTTCAACCAATCCATGCCAAGAATGACATCAATGTCAGAATTGCCAAGCAGAATGAGAGAAGCAAGGAATATGTGACCTCCAATTAGAATCTGATTCTCGTGACTGATCTTGGAAGTTTGCATAGTTGCTCCAGGGGAGTTTACTACTAGCGGGGAACCCAAACCAACAAAAGGTAGTTTAACTGTTGTCGCAAAGATCTTTGACACGAAAGAATGCGATGCTCCGGTATCAAACAACACTTTAGCTGGGTTAGAGTTTACGGGGAATGTACCGAGAACGACGTCAGCAGCTTCCTCAGCTTTGTCGACCTTGACATGATTCACCCTCGCGGTCCTCCCGAGAGGCCTGTTGTTGGAGTTGAAGGCTTTAGCCGGGGGAGCACGCACCATTGCCTGGTTGGTGTTGGGGCGAGGAGGTGGTGGAGGTAGCTGCCTCTGAGTGCACTTGTCAGCATAGTGCCCTGTCTGCTTGCATTTGTAGCAAGTGACGACACGAGGTGCATCTGGCCTTGGCTGCCCCATTGAAAACCTCTGAGACTGCATCTGAGATGGGTTGGGTGGGCGGGAAGCGAAGCCTGGGGAAGCTTGGGCATATGGAGCCCTAGTGACAGCACCATTTGGCACCCATATGCGGCGCTTCTGCAGAGGGGTGGTCATGTTGGAGGAGGAACCACCCTCACGCGAGTGCTTTCGAGACTCCTCGAACGCCTTGCGCCCATTTTCTTCATTGAGCGCGGTGTTCACGAGCTCCTCGAAGTCTTTGGCCTTGATGTTGGTGAGGGCGTACTTGAGTTCCGGGTTAAAACCTCGGCGGAACCTTGCCATCTTCTTAGCCTCAGTGGACACCTCATCACCAGCGTAACGAGCGAGGCGATTGAACTCATTCTGATAGCCAATGACGTCCAGCTTGCCCTGCTTGAGAGAGCAAAACTCCTCACGCATCCTTTCCATGAGACCATCTGGGATGTGGTGCTTCAGCAAGGCATCCTTGAAACAACCCCAGGTGATTGGGTATCCAGCTCTCATGGTCTGGTAGTTCTCCCACCAGGTAGCTGCCTGACCCTTCAGTAGGTAGGTGGCATACTTGACTTTGTCTTCCTCAGCAACGTGAGCAAAGTCCAGAGCTCTGGCCATCTCCCGGATCCAGTCATCAGCATCCAGAGGCTCGCGTGTTGCCACGAAAGCTCTCGGCCCCAGACTCAGAAACTCCTTGATGCTGACTCGTGGAGCATTCTGGTTGTTGTGCTGGTTAGCCTGGATCTGAGCCATCTGCGTCACGACCTGAGTCATCTGAGTCAACAGCTCCGTGATTGGCGGTGGCTCAGGCGGGTTGTTCCTTGTTGGCGGCATCCTGAATGGAAATGCATTTTAGCACAACAACAGAAAAGGATAGACTTGGTAACCGAAAGAGAGATTATTCCGACGCATGAATAGATAACCAACAGGTACATCATCACATGTTCAAATACATCAGAATATCCAACACACCATAAATGGTTCGAAAGCCAAAGGATAACTAAACATAGCTTAGAATGGATACATCGGTACTCCCATGCTCATCTCGCAGGACGGCGGTGAGTAGTACGACGAGGGGTACGGTGAGGAGCACGCCCATGAAAAAGAATTACAATGATTTAATTATGAATTAAACAAGTTCAAACAAAATTTAATTGAATTTATTCAAGTGTGAATATTATTTGAATTTTATTTGTTCAAAACATAAATTCAAAATCATATTTGAAAAGGTTATGTTTTTCTGGTTTGGAAACATATTTTATAAGTTCAAAAATAATTTAATTTGAGCAAGTTATGAATTTAGCAAATTTAAATGATTTAAACAAGGTTTAAATTATTTAAGCAATTTAAATTATTCAAATCATGAAACAAAATTTATATTTGAAAAGGTGGTTCAAAATGGCATGGAAAACATATTTTATTTGTTGGAAAACAATTTCAAATGATTTAGTTAAGCATATTACCTAGGTTAAATGCATTAATTAAGAGATGTAATAATTATTCAATTTAAATGTGGCAATCCCCAGTAGTCAGCACGAAGGACGGTGAGACTCACATAAGCTGCCTGCTGCACGGCCATATCCACTGTGGAACCTACTGCCTCGTAGCGGTGGACAACGCTCATGCCATCATCTGACAGAATGTAGACGATAGCCTGGTAGTAGGTCTGGTCAAACTATCGCTGCTGCTCGTAGACCTGGTACTCTGGTGCCCAACGGAACCCCAGATAAGTGACCATGTCTCTCAGCATCTCCGGATAACCGGCAGTGCTCTCGCAACGAGTCATCCGAACCACCTGCGGGAAGAACCTGAGATCCATCTGCAGATGATCGGGGAAGTTTTGATTAGACGCCAGTAGAGAACTGAAGTGGAAATCAACAACAAGGTTTCAACGGACGATAAGGATGTTGAGAAAAACAGGATATCGAAGCAACATCGGGAAACACGAGACCAAAAACTCCTGAGGTACTACGGAAAACCCCATCCGGGCTTCTAAAGGATCAATATCTACTGCTTAAGGGATAGAGGATTTGCTTCCGGGGCTTACACGCCTCCGTTCTCAATCATGAGTAGGCAACATGATAAATCATGTCACAACCACCTCCATTCCTATGGTCTAGTAGATATAACTATCCTTGAGAAACCAGGATACGTGAAAACCTAACTTGAAAGTTTAGGTGAGAAAAGAAACAACGTTGCACTTCCTTACCAGAAAAGGGTGGGTGGGTGGGGAAAGAAGAAAAATGGCAGAATTCCTACTCTCACGTTTCATTTTCCCTATATAGCTACAAAATAGTTTCTAGACTCAACTGCGACCAGTAAAAGGGATCCTACAGGCAGACAGGCTCTGATACCATTTGTCGCACCCAGACTTCTAGAGGATACTCGCAGTTCCGTTGAACAGTAGTGGATTGGATTACGGGGCTTACCGGCACCCGCATCTCTTACGAGTAGGCCAACACACGTATGTGTGACAACCAACCCCTATCTGTTCAGCGTCTACGTAAACCATCCCATAGAAATCAGGATACTACCATTGACGTACTTCATACCATACACACATGGTACGTCAACGGCGTTGAACAAAATGATAACACAACAGATCTCTAAGACACAAAAGATGGAAATAAGTTGCAAATAGCTCTCACTAGAGCAGAGATAGCAAATACAATCATCCAGAGGACACATGTCCCAACATAACATCATTACATCTCAGCGGAAGCATTCAAAGGGTCTGAGTACAGACAAATCCAAATAGGCTTAAGAAGCCGGGAATGAAAAGAAAACGGAGCCCATCCACGATGTCTCGGATCCTGCCCGGGTCCGCTACCTACTCGTCAGCAGCCTCGTCAAACTCCACGTAGTAGCCGTCACGGGGATCCTCGTAGTCTGCGGAAACCACAGCCCCAAAGGGGTCAGCACATAAACGTACTGGCAAGCAAGACTCACAGTTCACCAAAATGTAGCCCGTCAACACCAAGCACAGATGCCTTGGGTTCAACGGAAGGAAGGGATATGAAAGATGTTGCAACTGGCTGCACTAACCAACTACAGAACAAACTTCAATCTCCGGCTATCAGAAAGGGGATAAGATAGCGTATCGTAACCAACTACAACTAACCACCACACAAACCCATCCTGGATCTCGCCCCTTATCCAAAGAAGCAATCCGAGGATAACTCACACAGTTGGATTAATGATGGATCAAATTGTTGTGTCAATAAGCCTATTACTAGTCAAGTTATCATTAGTTAGGTGTAAGTTGTTCTGAGTACTTGTTAGCCAGTACTTTCACCAAGTCAACCATAACCGCGGAAAACACGGCTTCTCGAGAAGATTTAACCCTGCAGGGGTGCACCAATTTGGCCGTACACGTAAGAATAACCCGCCAGATGGGAAGGCCTTTCCCACCAAGCGGGGCACTCAACACAACTCAACTCTTCTTCGCATCAAGCCCAAAGAACCACGTGCTGTGCGTGCGCGGCTAATCGAGCCCCACGAAGAAAAGGGGACCCTCATAGCACTGGAAGACCACGCCGCCCTAAATGCCGACTACAAAAGTTCCACCCTGGCCTCGGGTTCGTACCTGCATATGCGTGCATCAAATGGAAAGCCCG
Organism: Alopecurus myosuroides; assembly: GCA_028641055.1. Classification (NCBI taxonomy): domain Eukaryota; kingdom Viridiplantae; phylum Streptophyta; class Magnoliopsida; order Poales; family Poaceae; genus Alopecurus; species Alopecurus myosuroides. Next base: position 121,444,396 of record CM054059.1, read on the forward strand.
AACTAGGTGTGGTGATTTGGACGAGATGCGAATCGAATCAAATTGAGGGGGGGCGCCCATACACGCTTCCCACATGCGGATAGTGCGCTCATCATGGATCAGTAGACAAGACCCTTTTCCTAATTAGGGTCGACACTAGCAGGCCTCAAAACCACGTCGGGCCTCCTGCCGGTGCCTTATCAGCAATTTATTATTACCTCAAATTAACAGGTTGTTGTTTAACATCGAGCCCCAGAATATAATCAAATATGATAACAGAAAGTAACTGATAACAGACTCGAGCAAAACAACCCTAAGCATGCTAGTAAGACACGGGCCCAAGCAACGGGGTTATAGGACTGTAGGTGAGGCAATATCAGGGTTCAGGGTATCATGTGATAGGTTCGTAACAGAAGCAACGATACATATGGCTAGCAGAAATAGACAACGGAAAGTATCGGTAACCAATGTTGAAAGGAACACAATGGTTCATGTGAGTGATAATTTGCCTGCAAACTCAGTAGCCTGGTACTGGGCTAGATCCTCAGAAGGGGTGTCGTAAGTATCGTCTGTCTCAACATCGTCGTCTATCCGAGAAGAAGAAAACAAACAATACAGAAAGGTAACCAATCAATGTCATGGCATAGTGCACAATCATGGGATGATGCATGTCAAGTTAATGGATGCATCAAAATAAACTAGTTGACATGGTAACACAATTTAAATGGACACATATGCAATTTTGAGTTGCATATGAAAAGCCCATGAATTTTGGTTGAAACAATTGTTTTCCAATTAACCAACAGGTGAAAGTGGATTAGTATGATGCATGGATGAGGAAAACAACAAAATAACAACAATAGAACCAATTGGAGATGAGGTTTACCAATTTAGAAATTTATTTATTAAGTTAGGGAATTTTTTTGTTCATTAAAGGGATTACACAAATAGTTGTTGTTTTCACCAATTTAAATTGTGCAAAATAAATAACAAAATTCATATTTGAAAAGATCATAAAATTTTGGGTGGATTACAAGTTTCAAATATTGAAAAAGGAATTAGGATGAATTTATTATGACTTAAACAAAATTAAACAAGTTTTAAATGAATTTAAAACAAGTTTGAATATTATTTGAATTTTATTTGTTCCAAACATAAATTCAAATTCATATTTGAAAAGCTTATATTTTCTAGCTTGAAAAACATATTTTACATGTTCAAAAATAATTTAATTTGAGCAAGTTATGGATTTAGCAAATTTAAATGATTTAAACAAGGTTTAAATGATTTAAGCAATTTTAATTATTCAAACCATGAAACAAAATTTATATTTGAATAGGTGGTTTGAAATAGCATGGAAAACATATTTTATTTGCATTATTTGGATTTAGTATGAATTAGTTATGCAATTTATCAAATTAAAAATGAATTGTTTGAATTCAAATTTTGGATGCATTTCGAAAATTCAAAACAGAAAACAAATGTTACCAATAGGTAGATAATTAAATTTGGGGCAGTGCACATATTTTACTTTTATTATTTGAGTTTATAAAACAAAAGTTATTTGCAAATTAGTTCCAGGGGCCAATCTGCAATTTAGCAAGGACTTGTTTTAAAACAGAAAAAGGTGAAAACTTTTTATACCGCACAGAGAGCTAGCCCAAGGCACTGCCAATGGGCCCTGGGCCAGCGCGTGCTGGCGTGGCAGCAGCAGTGGCTGACAGGGGGGGCCACCCTATCAGCGCTGCGCGAAAAAAGGTTGGATATTTCCGCGCCGCGGGGGCTCGAACCCCCGACCTGGCGCGCGAGGAAAACAGCGCACTGCCACTGCGGTGCGATCAAGTGTTTGACAGTATACACGTTGCTGACAGGTTAAGGTTCAAATTCGTTATCTGAAATTTTAACTGAACGCGCTCGACTGAAACTCGACAGGGATCAACGACGTTGGCCGGCGGCGATCTCTGCGGCTGTGGTGCTCGATGCAGTGCTGGTGAGTGTGCAGGTGCGTGCTGGCGTGCTTGCGGACATGCTGCAGAGGAAAAGGAGGGAGGGGCACGGTGCTCACCGCGGCTGTAGTCGAGCAGAGGCCCGGTGTAGCTCGACGGCGGCGACAGTGACGAAGGCGTGGACGGCGGCGACAATCCAGACCCCCTCGAGCTCGACGTAGATGTCCAGAAGGTCGACGAGGATGTGCTGGTTCGATCCTCGCGGTCAGCGTGGAAGAAGGAGGGCTGCTGCGACGGCGGCGTGCACGGGTTCAGTCACGGTGGCGCCGGAGAGGTCGAAGACGACGGCGTCGATCCAGACTGCGTCGATCTCAACGGAGGTGTCGTCGAGGGAGAGGGTAGTGCGGCGGTGCGATTCCCGTAGCTAGGAGGGATGGTGGCGCACGGGAACGGCGGCAGCGTCCATGGATTCAGGCGGGGTAGCTCCGGTGAGATTAGGTGGGTGCAGAGAGAGGAAATTCCGGCGAGAGGGAGAGGGAAACGGCGGCGGAGCGAGGGGAGAAGGTAGAGCTAGGGTTAGGGATGCGCAGGGGCTAGGGAGTAGGTCTTATAGGCGCTCGGGGCCGCTGCTGGCCGTTGGCGCGCTACTGTCGCCGACGTGGACAGCTTGCGATGGCGCCGTACAGGTTGAAGACGGGGTGAACCGGTACGGGCCGCGCGAGGACGTAAGTGGTGGGCTGGGCTCGCGGGTGCACAGCCCACAGCCTCTCTCCCCTCGTTTCTTTTCCTTTTTTAAATTTTTCTTCTGTTTTTTTTTTTTTTTTGCAGAAAATAGAAAAGGAAGAAAAGAGAGTTTTGGGGTTAGTGAAATTTTTTAGAAAAATTAGGGTGAGCTAGTAATTACCAAAACAACTGCTTGCCAACTTTGTTTTCTCAAAGTTTCAAATTTAAAATTGCTGTTTGTAAATTGATTCCATTTTTAATGAATTTGATAATTAAATGATTAATATTGAAAACAATGTTTTTAATAGGGTGAACCCTATTGATTAAATAGAACAAATGAGTAGCATGGTTTTGGTAATTTTTATGATTTCAAATTGGGGTGCTGTTTGGTGATTTGACTTGAATTTGAAATACCATTTGGAAATAATTAAATTATGAAAAGCCATAATTTAAATGGTTGAACATTATGGATTTAAATGGAAACAATTAAGGGTTTGATTTGACATTATTATTTGCAAAAGATTGTAACAGAGCAAGTATGAAAATAAATGCTTGCATATTGTTTGAATTTGAATTGTGAAAACAGAGTAAAACAGAAGCAAACAAATGGAAAACAAAGTAAAACAAATGCAAACAACTCAATGAATATGATGACATGATGCAAAACTTTAATAAAACAAGAAATCAAACATGCTAGGGGTGGTTTTTCATACTTGGGATGTTACATTTATTTCATTTATGATTGCATTTGGATGGCTATTAATATTTATTACAATACAAGTCGGAAAGCCTTTGATTTACTATGAATATCTCATACTGAAGTGGAAAATCAGTTCATCATCAAAGGATTAAAGGTTTAAGAACTGATTGGTGGGGGAGTACACTTCCGGAATAGTGATTAAAACTTATGTGAAGAGCATGGAATTATTATCTATTGTGTCATGTCATATACTCCATGGTTTAGTGGAGGAAACCATTGTGTCATGTCATATACTCCATGGTTTAATGGAGGAAACTATTATGTTATGTCATATACTCCATGGTTTAATGGAGGAAACTATTCTGTTATGTCATATACTTCATGGTTTAATGGAGGAATACAAATCTTGGTTCTTCCCTTGATTATGTGGAAAAGCATTACATACTACTATTTTCAGTAAGTTATTATCGATCACAGTCACTATTTTTATTTTGTGAACTTGAAGGAAGTATTCTGTTTATGTTTTGGTAGTATGGAATTAGAAAGTTATTTACTACATAGCACACCAAGCTTTATTTTAAAGTATATGTTCTAGTGGATCAAATGGAATTTTGTTTTGATCTAGAAAAGGAGAAATTGGTGGAAAGTAGGAGGATGATATTTTTATGATGAATGGTATGTATACTAGTAGTCACATTGAACTCTCATTTCAATAAAGCTAAAGGAAAACACAAGTTAAACTCCCAACACTAATATACATAGGAAAAGTGGGAGGAATTAATGTAGCCATCATATATTGGCTATTGCTATCTGTAATTTGTCGATTTCACTCTATGTTTGGAGGAATAAGTAGACTTGTATAAAATATTCTAAATTGTTACTAATGTAACTATGGGTGGAAGTATTGCAGTAATGATTACACTCAATGAGGAATAACAATTTTTGTTTTGTTTTTGGGAACTTATTGTTTTGCTAAACAAGCTCATACCTATAGGTTCTAAAGGGATTTATTTACAAGGAAGTTAATAAAACATGCTTAGTGGAAACCACAATTCTAAGCTTGTTGGTAAATGCTTTACACAAAGGAAATATGAATACTTTGTGGAAACCCTTTCTCCTATTGGAGATTTTGGAAACTCTGGAATTTAGAGGAGGTGGGAATAAAGGCAAGGTTTGTTAATTGAATAGATCAATTCAGGATTTTTAGAACAAGCTTCACATCAATGGTATATCAATCAATATGGTTTTCTTAGTAATGGAAGATAATGTCATATAAAGGTTAGTGTGTATTGTTTTGTATTATTACTATATGTGCTAACTATTTTTCTTATTGCTTTTAAATATCACATTGATGGAAGTGAAAGCTTGGTTCGGTTCTAACTTTCTACGAAAGGTATATTGAAACTTCCAATGTTGGAGTAGAAATACATAGAGAATGTCTTGAAATATTTTTCTATGGAAACATGCAAACCTGTCAAGTACCTTTGATAAAGGGAATGATACTCCTTGAGGAATTATGTTTCAACTCGTGGAGGATACTCTGTGAGGAATTGTGTTTGAACTCTCGAGGAAAAGGAAGAATAATGGTCATCCCACAATCATTGTGGGACATTATTCGTGTGACCTGATCTTAGCCATGCCGTTGTAATTGTTTCTAATTTGATTAGCACGGAAATCGATTTGCTGGAATTGTTGGCAAATGGAATACGTATCTTGGAAATATTTTTGGATTCACATAAAATACTTATTATGCAAATGAAATGGAAACATGGATTTATTCAATATATTTTATGGCCGTGGTCTTCTGCTACGAGGATACAAACTTATGCGGACTCTTTTAGCAAGAGGAATCACATAGAAGGTAATATGTTTATTTTATTTGTTACTAATATTTATTTTACCATGTATTTATGATGTAGGAAGCAATCACGAGTTAAGTACTATTTGTGTATAAAATATAATTACTTTGATGCATCCGAAGCATTGAACGAGGCATATGGCTAAGGAAATTTCTTAGTAAATCTAAGGTCGTGGAAAGATCGCATCATAACATGTTCCTTTGTGATAATATGACTCCAAAAGTCACAAAGTTTATATGCAACATGATTGCATTGAAGGAAGGAATTATCACCTACCATGCTAATTGTGTGGGAATTCATTTTGTTGAAATTAAATGTTTTTCAGCCAAGTGGGAGATGTAGGAATTTATGGCTTACAACATTTTGTATAGCTACTGTATTATCCGGAAATAAACTTCATGCGGAAGTATCATGAAAATAATTGATGTGGAACTGTACTTAAGGAAATATACTTGAGGAAGCCGGTACGGCTATACTGGAACACAGTGTATATTAATACGCTGGAATTATTCCCGGGAATAGTATAGAGTGGAATGCCAGGTTGTCCGTAGGATTGGCCCTATGGATTGTTAAAGCTGCGAGTTTGATTTTGTATTCTAACTCGACGCATGACTCACACATGCGTGTTTGGGACCTAATTGCTTAACAGTAATAGGCTCGGTTACTGGTTGTTAATGATAGTGGTTGATTTAACAAGTCACGAGTCCTAACTGGAAACATGTTTGTATATCTGGAATTTGAAGTCTATATATAAAGGTCCTTACCCTCTAGCCTAATTATGCATTGTGAGCGGCACCACCAATAAGGCAGAGGAATAGAGGGTAGGCCGAATAGCTCCTAACCCTAATTTTCTTCCACGACCCGACGCAACTCCGGCGAGCCCGCATCACCGATGCAGCCCTCCTCCGTCCTCAAAGAGCTAACGCACGCGTCGAGGGTGAGCCGCCGTGTCTCCCCGCCGTTTTTTCCCTTCTCTCGTGCTAGAACGACGTAACGCCTTGGACCAAGAGCCTCCGGACGTCGCCCGTGCTCGTCGCCGTCGCTCCGGCGACCAATAGGTAGTGGCGCCACCACCATCGTGCCTCCCACGCCACGTAGATGCTCGGGGCTCCTTTCGTTAGGCTTAGAACACGTCCGATGCGCCACGCCGAGCTCGTCGAAGAAGTCCCCGCCGGCGGGTGACGTCGTCGTGGCGTCACCGCCACCTGTCAACCTCTGTGGCTAAGCCACCCCGTGTGAAAAACGTTTCGACGTTTTCTTTTAAAATTTGAAATCCAGAAAAATAGATTCAAAGTTTTACTTGTAAATTCCATATAAATTCGAAAAATGATCCAAAAGAGTCCATTCAAATTTCTAGGAACTCATATTGAAAATATCTATCTGTTGGAATTATGTTTACACAAATATGAATAATTAATTTTTCACTTATTGTTTAATTAAAGAAAGGCCCTGTAAAAATGGAAACTTTCAAACTTAATAACTTTTGCTCTGTTTTTCCAAATTGAGAAAACAATGTGTCAAAATGTTTGTCTTAAAAACTTTACACAAACATATTTTATTTGGACATAATTTAAATAATTTTCTTCTATGTTTAATTAAAATACCAAAAATGGAAAAATTGAAACCAATTTGGAATAATTCATAACTTCTAAAATAATTATTGGAAAATTATGTTTAATACCTCAGAATGTTCAAAGGAACAATTGTTATCTATTCTGAACCTTGCAGTAGCTAAATAAAATTTGAATTAACTTGCTTCCTTGCTTTTTCCCAAAAGGACGGATTTAAATGCTACTTTTAAATATTCACCAAATAATCCTAATTGCTCAGAAAATTACAACCAATATATCAAAATGCTCAGCAAGAAAATGTCCTTTAGAAATCAACATTTGCATGAATGTTGTCACCATATCCTATTACTGGTCCCTAGAGAAAATAACATTAAGGAATTAAGATAAATATGGGTGTTTCATCTTATTCATGCTTTAATTGTTTTGGACCCATTTAAAATGTTGCCCTTGTTACTAAATATTTAGTTGCATTAATTTTTCATGTCATCATGAGTGTACATTGCACTTGTTTGTATTCGTTTTATTTATTTGCTCTTTCTGCTTGTTGTGTATCGGTAGATCCAGAAGTCGACGTCCCACCACTATACCTTGACGAGTCGTACTACCACCATTATCACCAAGGCAAGCGCAAATCGACTTATTGAGCATATATCTACTCCTATGTTTCCCCTCAAGTATTTTATCCACCATAAAATTGCATTCGATTCAAATGTTTTGGCTATACTATCCTAGTAGTTGCATTTCGGTTCCAGACACCATTAGCTGTTTCACTGCCTATTATCCATATTATTGTTGTGTGGCCCGAGATATTGCTATATGCTACTTAACTTCTTAGCCATGCTGAGTTGTGTACTTTGGGTCCGATGAATGAATCATGGTTGGAAGATATTAAGACATATCCTGATGTATTGGAGGCAGGTGATCTCCGATTAAAATGCTAACAGGCGTGGATGAGTTGCCATCGATGAATGATGGTGTTTTTCCTTGCTCACGCCCCTAGGTGCGAGTTCTCTTCGTCTTGAACCAAGACTGAGCGTGCTTCCATCGGTGGGATATATGGAATCTCTATCGACTACTAACTTGCGAAGGTCTGGCCAAGGGTCCTCTAGTTTGAGCTTTCCTTTTGCGTGTGCGTGAAAAGATGGAAGGATGAACGAGGATGGTGGTGTTTAGGATGTGGCCGCGGTCCAGGGTGTCGGCGGCACTGAACTTGGAGTTCCGCACACTAATGACCCTTGGAAAGATTCATGCAAGCCAAAGGTTGTAGCTGCGCCCACTCTGCCGGCCTCCCAGGAAGATGATGTGATCAGGACTGATCAGGCAAGGAGCCGGACGGTACTGGTGGTTAAAAGTAGTATACCCCTGCAGGGTAAATCTTTTCGAAAAGCCGTGTCCACGGTTATGGTTATACTTGGGAATAGCAGTTGAGATCATAGAGAATTTGAACAATAAAACTTGAGGAGACATGGGTGATGTTGGATTGGTGGATACAATGATCAGAAGCTTAAGAGAATAGTTACAATTTCCATCTCATTTCAAAGCTTTCTTATAGATGTTGCCCAGTTTGGTCTTTTAAAAGGAAAAATAGCTTTACGCAAAACAACTACCAAATAGCCTTGCTAAAGCCTCATTCCAGCTAGTACCTCTAGTAACCTTGTGAGTACCTCATGTACTCACTGTTGCTTCGTTGAATCTTTTCTCTATTACTATCGAGGAATTCTCCGAAATTGAAGGTGGGTTCTTCATCGAAGTCGATGAGTACTCTGGGTTTCCCCGGTGGCAGCCTAGGGAAACACGGAACAAGCTGGAGCTGTTATGTTATTGTAGGCCTCTTAGGACATATTTGGATCTTGTTCTTAAAACACTAAATTTGCTTCCACTTGTTGTAATGTTGAGTCAGTGACCTCTGCTGTGGTACTTGGTATATTTTCTCTGTTAATAGTTGAAGTATATGATTTGTGTCGTAGAGATTGTGTGTGCCAGATAGTTCCGAGTATTGATCTCCAAATTATGCAATCTAGTTGGGATCGACGTTATGTCATGACTGAGGGGTTGTGGGCCGATGATCCATGACCGATCCGCGCCTGCTGATGTGATTCAGCCTTGGAGTGGTAACCCCAATAATCTTCAGTCTGTTATATTAACCGGTGACACCCGGGAGTTTCCTTAGTTCCGAGGTCGGGGCGCTATAAATTGGTATCAGAGCAGGACTACATATAGGAAACCCTTCTATTGGTCGATGTTGAGTCCAGTATTGTGAAAACTATTTCTAACCTACAAATGAGTTATGAAAACCTGCTTAGGATTATTTTATTCCTTATCTGGTTATCCTATATTCTTGGAGTCATCATACCTTATTTGATTTGAATGTTTTCTTGCTTACCTGTTACTTCTAAAAACTAGGATTCCGAGGTTGGTTCTTTATTGTGAGTTGTCTCGGGTTGCTATATCCCCAGTTGTTCTACCCATGTGATCCTGATTCTTGAAATTCTCTTGATACAGATGCCCCCTTCAGGATTTGTTGTTCGTCTCGCCCGTTGCGAGCGAGTTGCTAGTTTTCTGGCCCTGTTCGCGGCCATGATGGCTGAGATAGGAGCCGCTTGCTACCCGGAGTATGTCGTCTACGAGGAGTACCGTCCCTATGGACAGGGGCAGTTCATTTGTGTGGTTAATCTCATTAATGAGAACCGTGACACTCCAGCAAGACGTCGTGTTGGACCATGGTACTTCTATCGCACTTATGGTGGGAGTTTGACAGTGGACCAGTCAGTACAGGAGACAGCCTACCGTGACATGACTGCCTACCGGGGGTTTGACCCCTACCTGGCTGCCCATGCTTCAGCTTTCCGTGACTTCGCTGCTGCGGAGAACAGCGAGTATGGGGTGTACGTGGCCACCTACACCAGGCCTAACCCGGATGAGATCCTGGGGTACTGTGCTCTGGCGGCTCTGGTCCAGGCTTTGGACATCCGCGCTAGGCAGTGGTATATTTATGATGTCACCTCCAGAGAGAACCATTGGTGTACGCTGATGGCGATAGAGCCACTTGTGCACCGCGGGGAGTTGGGACCCGAGCTTCTGCAGCTCGTGTCGTTGACCCTGCCTGCTGCCATGGTCATCTTAGGTGTTGGAGGTGCATAGCCACCGACTGGCCCTGTCGGAGTACCGCGTGGTGATATCCACCAGCCTCCTTACGTGAGCTAGCCGCAGTGTGTCTATGGTTCCGCCGGACCTAGAGTTAGAACGTCGAATGACTTGAGCAACTACTAGTCCTTCCTGGGAGTAGTATCTGGAGAGTACTCTTGCCTTCCTGCGTGATGAGCTTGGTACTCGTGTATCCGTAGTAGTATTAGCTCTGAGGAGCAATACTTGTTGTACCAGACTCGGTGATATGTATCACCTCTATCTACATTCGTGTAATATGTACTAGAGCTTGTATGCTTGTGTCACTAATATGCATGATCTGATTTCAACACGTATATTTATGTTTTTCTCGATTATACGCCTTCCGAGTGGTGAATTGTTACATGTTCTATTGATGTATGCATGCGTGCTTATAGTTCTAATCAATGCACCTTGTAATTGTAAATAATTCCGGCGTTTCCACATCGTGGCCATCCGGAGATAGATACTAATCTGGGTGCTTGTCAAATCTCCAGGATGGCTCCACGCCGGAGCAACAACAATGACCAGGAGGACCTTCCGCCACCTCCTACGTTTGCTCAGGTCCTCCTGGCCATGGTGGAAGGCCGCCAACGCAGCGATCGTCTGCTCCAGCAACTGGTGCACAACTCAATGCCGCATAGGAACGTCGGTTGCACCACATTAACCGAGTTTCTGAGGACCCAACCTCATGCGTTCTCTGACTGGAAGGAACCCCTTGAGGCTGATGACTGGCTATGTGCCATGGAGCGGAAGTTCACCGCTCTACGTGTTCTTGAGGCCGAGAAGGTTAACTTTGGCACTTACATGTTGGTAGGCCCAGCAGGCTCTCGGTGGGAGAGTCATGGGGTGTTGTTCGCGCCAGACCATGTTTTTACCTGGGAGGGGTTTCGCATCGCCTTTCGTGCGGCCTTCATTCCTAAGGCCGTGATGGATGTGAAGATAAGGGAGTTCCTGGACCTGATCCAGGGACGTCTGGACGTCCAAGCTTATGGGCATGAGTTCACTCGCCTTGGGCGTTACGCCCCTTGTGATGTGACTTCTGATGCGGACAAGCAGGAGCTTTTCCGCAAGGGACTTGCTCCGCGGCTTCGCAACGAGTTTCTTCCCTTCAAGTTCCCATCCTATCAGGAGTTGTACAACCAGGCTCTGACCCTGGAGCAAGGAAGGAGGGAGATGGAGGCTGCTAAGAGGCCAGCCCAGGGGGGCATTATGGTTCCTCCATGACTAAGGTGAAGAAGCGCAAGGTATTCGTTCCATACAGCGCGGTTCCTCGTGCTACTTTCACGCCAAGGACCTCTGGATATAGGACCCCTCCACCCCAACCATTTACTCCGACACCTGGAGCGGGTGGAAGTGGTTATCGTCCCCAGATGACTCCTCCGCAGAATGTTACCTGCTTCAGCTATGGGAAGCCCGACCACTACTCAAGGGAGTGCCCTAAGAAGCATGTGGCTTAGGGAACAGCTGCACCAGCTCCCTCTACTCCGCAAATCAAGACCGCTCCTGTTAACCGTGGTCGTGTGAACCACGTCCCTGCTGAAGAAGCCGAGGGGGATCACAGTGTCTTCATGGGTACGCTTCAAATAAATACCTTTCCTGCTGAAGTGTTGTTCGGTTCTGGAGCATCGCATTCATTCATATCGACCAAGTTTGCACGAAAACACCACATTCAGTTTGAAAACATGAACACTCCAATGGTGGTCAAAACAAGAACATGAAGTCCAGATTAATATAGGCTCCCTCAGTTTTCCTTTTCCGCTGATTTCATTGAGGACAACCACTAGTAGAAAAAAGGCCTTCAGTCCCGGTTCGCCAGGCCCATTAATCCCGTCCGGGCAACCGGGACTAGCTACGCGCGACTAAAGGCCCCCGCCTATAGTCCCGCCACTTACGGACTGGGACTAAAGGCCCGTCCACGTGGTCGGGTGGCGGAGCCGGGAGGCGGAGGACATTTAGTCCCGGTTAGCCACATGAACCGGGACTAGGTTTATTTCGTAATTTTTTTAATTCATTTGGTTTCTAATTATTTTTCTCACCTTTTTTCACTCCCTTTTTTTCACTCCTTTTTTTCACTCCCTCACTCCCTTTTTTCACTCCCTTTTTTTCAGTCCCTTTAATTCATTTGGTCTAACTAAGATTATCACTAGTCAAATTACTTACTCATGGTCAAACTTCCCGCTCGGTCACCCATCCTCCCACTACTCTAGCACTAGCACGCTTAACTTCCGAGTTCCATCCCGTCCCGAATCCAAGTGTTTCTCACGCATGTATGTGATAGTAGTATCATATCAATCTTATTAACATGTTGGTCGATGCCACATTTCTTTATTGTTTGAATTTCAAATAAATCAAAAATGAAGAACAATAATACTAATTCATTTTAAAATCTTAAAAATACAAATAATATATCAAAAATGAAGAACAATAATACTAATTCATTTTAAAATCTTAAAAATACAAATAATATATAAAAAATGAAGAACAATAATACTAATTCATTTTAAAATCTAAAAATACAAATAATATATCAAAAATGAAGAACAATAATACTAATTCATTTTAAAATCTTAAAAATACAAATAATATATCAAAAATGAAGAACAATAATACTAATTCATTTTAAAATCTTAAAAATGAAAATAATATATAAAAAATGAAGAACAATAATACTAATTCATTTTAAAATCTAAAAATACAAATAATATATCAAAAATGAAGAACAATAATACTAATTCATTTTAAAATCTTAAAAATACAAATAATATATCAAAAATGAAGAACAATAATACTAATTCATTTTAAAATCTTAAAATGAAAAGAATATATCAAAAATGAAGAAAAATAATACTAATTCATTTTAAAATCTTAAAAATACAAATAATATATCAAAAAATGAAGAAAAATAATAACAATAATACTAATTCATTTTAAAATCTTAAAAATACAAATAATATATCAAAAAATGAAGAAAAATAATACTAATTCATTTTAAAATCTTAAAATGAAAAAATATATCAAAAATAGAGTCGATCACATTCATAACATATAGTAGATCACACATAACACAAACATAGAGTCGATCACATTCATAACATAGAGTCGATCATATTCACAAAAGATACCCATTACATATATATACTAGCTAAGATACCCATTACATGCGCGCATATATATCGAACGCATATATACATATCTATGGCTCCGCCGAGTAGATGCGGAACAACTCGTACGAGACATATGCATCTATGGCGGCATACTGGACGTTCTTCAAGTCCAGTGGGGTCTTCTCCCAATAACGGTGATTCTTCGAGGGGAAATCAGTCTTCATCCTGTCGTAGCCCTGGTGGATGAAGGTAGTTGCCATGACAGCCATCCCGGTCTTTGGCCCGTTCAACTGGATAAGACTCTGAAGATCAATGTAGTGATCTTCAGGAATCATAATACCAATGCGCATCAACTTCACACGGTCTTGCGTGATGTCAACGCTGCAAAAGTCAAACCCCGTGTTGACAAGAAAATCAACAAGGGCCGGACAATTCTTTGAACTACTGCAACAACAAAAATAGGATATGTGTTAGATATGTTGCAACACATGTATTCTTCACATGCAACAAAAAAATCGAATTATGCAAGTGTACGGGTGCTTTACCTTGACCATTGGAAGATCAACACAGACTGCTTGAACGCGATCTGGATGACGGCAACATCCCTCTGATTCGCCGTGTACTCCAGATCGAGCCCAAAGAACTGGTGTTCATCGGGAGATGCAAGATAGAGATCGGTCAAATGACCCAGAGCTTCGTGCAGCCTCTCGGCACTGTTGGTGTAGAGCACGTCCAGAAACTTGCCGCATGGTGTGTGACCTTCGTATTGCTGCCAAACTGCTTCAGCCATTGCGTGTGTGTGCTTGGTGGATCGAGAGAGATGAGGAGGAAGAAGAGAGTACAGTACAGAGAGCGAGGAAGAAACAGAGAGCGAGTGGAATGGCGCCCTTCTGCCTCGCTCGCGAAATAAAAACCGCCGCTGGGGAGGCGAGAAGTTTGATCTTTAGTCCCGGTTGGCCACGGGAACGGGGAATAAAGGACCAATAGTCCCGGGCGGCCAGGTCAACCGGAATTAATTCCCTCCACGCGCCGCAACGCGCTTCCCAACCCGCGACGTATGACCTTCTGTCCCGGGTCTCCTCCCGACCCGGGACTAAAGACTCATTAGTCACGGGGCGCGACGTTTGGGGACTGATGCTGGCGTACCGAAGGCCTTTTTTCTACTAGTGAACAGACCTTGATTCTATCCTGGGCATGGAGTGGCTGAAAAAGTACAAGGATATGGTTGACTGTGTAGCTAGAACTATCGAGGCTGCTGATTCATCTAGGAATACAGTACTGTATTACTCTATAGAATCGTTCCCTCCATCCGCTGAAATCTCTAACTCACCGGAAATCTAAGCCGACGGCCTGCAGGAGCACATCATTCCGTTCATTTTTTTGTTCTTTTTTGTGGGTTTCCCGCGCGTTTCGAGATTGGTCTGCGGCCCAGCCCATGCCCCAGGAGAAACCCTAAGAGGGCGGCTTGATCGCACGTTGACCGAGCCGGAGGCTCAGGTCGCGGCGGTGTCCGTCGCCTCCTGGTTCGATGTCGGTCGGGGCATGTCGGAAAGGTAGGTAGAACGGCGCGACGAGGAACGGGGCGACCATTGGGGCCGCCGGTGCGGGCCACGCTGGGAGGAGAACGGGCTAGGCATTGGGGCTGCTGGTGCAGGCCACGGTGGTCGGGGCGCCGGTATCGAGAGACGGCGGGGCGGTGCGTCCGAGCACGGCGGCGGCAGTCTCGAGAGCGCGACAACCATCTAGGAAGACGGCGTGAGTTGGTATGGGTCGCCTACGGTTGGCAGCACGGGTGGCGCTCCTTGAAGCGGGCACGAGTGCATCCGGTACGGTGCTCGCCTTTGGACACCAGGGCTCACGGTCGAGACTGCGCCTATCTAGCAGACCCACATCCACCTTCCGGTGCATGGCCAGGAGGTCTCGGGGCCACACAGAGTGGTGGTTGTATGTGGCGACGGTGACCAAGAAAATTGTACATCAAGTCTTCATCGCTTTCATCCGGAACGGCAATGACTCGTTACACAGCGGGTGCCCACGGACCAGCGGGGTCACGATCTGTACCATCTCTCCATAATGTAGTCAACAAGTCTCACTTGATCGGGGATATCGACATTGTTCGTCGACAACATGTCAATTCGATCCCTGGGCGAGAAATCTGCACTATAGATGAGTTCTAAAAAATAAGCAAAGCGCAAAAACGAAAAGAAAATTGTGAGAGGAATCCATTTTTGCGATCAGATCGTTTTTATACCTTCGCGATCGTTGCAGGAGTCTGCTCAGTGTAGGCTCCACGGCGAGGCACGTGTTGATAACGTGTTGCACAACCCCTATTGGTTGGCCGGTCCCGAGGGATTACAGTGTGGGCGAAATAGATGAAGCCGAAGAACAACACACGGACAAGGAAAAAAGTAATAGCCACAGAGTGTGGACAAAGTAAAATTTTATTAATGTCTTGTTTGTCTCTAGACTATGTACAATTTCTCGTTATATAGGGGGGTGGGTTAAGGGGATGAAACCTAAACTTTTAAATGTTTCAAAAAAAATGTGAAAGTTCATAAGAAATATTTCTACCACCGTAAAAAAAAATCAGATCTAAATTGGAAAGGCAAATTAACATAGAAACAAAAAAGGACAAATCCATATGCGAATATTGACCATTTTGATCCCTTCCCCCTTTGTGATACTATTCAAACTAGAATTGTATTTTTTTTCTCAATGTGTCTTTCAATTTTGGACATGAAATATCTGTAGGTTGTATACATCACTAGTGGAAAACTGGGCTTTTGCTCAGTGGCGAGCACCCCTTTCTCCCCGGCTCGGCCACCACCCGGTGCAAAAGGCTGCAGAGGTGGGGCCGGGGAGAGCAGGGCATGGTGGGGGGGGGTCTTTTGCCCCGTTTTGAGCCACTAACCGGGGCTAAAGGCCCGCAACGAAGAGGGCGTGTCGTGGGGGGGGGGGGGTCTTTTGCCCCGGTTGGAGCCACCAACCGGGGCAAAAGACCACCCCCCCACTATATAAACGCTGCCATGACATCCCTCTCCACTCCTCACGCCACTCACTTTTTGGAGGACATGTTCTAATTGTGTGGTGTGTGCTCACTTGTTTTTCCCTCCTATGCACAAGAGATGTTCGATGAAATGTCCGAGAGTATAACGCCACTCATCTCGCAGAAAACAAACATGATTTAATTTGTCCGAGCCACACTTAATTAAATAAGCTTTCTCGTCCTTCTTTCCTCCGATTGGTTGAGGGGGATACTACCAGAAAATGTTCGACTGCCCATTGTGAAGCTATTCGCATTCCTCAATGCAATTTCTCAGAAGGTAATCAATCCAGAAAGTCTATCAGTGTTACAGACAGATGTGGTCCAATGTCTTGTCAGCTTCGAGTTGGTGTACCCACCATCCTTCTTCAATATTATGACACACCTACTAGTTCACCTAGTCAAAGAGATTATAATTCTCAGTCATGTGTTTCTACACAATATGTTCCCCTTTGAGAGGTTCATGGGAGTCTTAAAGAAAAATGTTCCCAACCGTGCTAGGCCAGAAGGAAGCATCTCCAAGGGTTATGGAACAGAGGAGATTATTGAGTTTTGTGTTGACTTTCTTCCAGACCTTAAGTCGATTGGTGTTTCTGAATCGCGGCATGAAGGGAGAATGAGTGGAAAAGGCACGCTATGAAGGAAAGAAAAGATATTTATGGATGGACATTCTTTCACTAAAGCACACTACACAGTTCTACAAATGTTCACCTTGGTGGCTCCTTATATCGAGGAACACAAGAATATTATACGGTCCTAAAACCCGGGGCTGTCTGAATACTTGATTAATGATGAACACATGCATGGATAGTTTCAGCGCCTGGTTGTAGACAGAGCTAATGAATAACAACATTGTTGGAGATCAGCTCTACTTGTTGGCCAGGTCACCATCTTCGACTGTACTGACTTTCCAAGGGTACGAGATAAATGGGAATACATTTTACACGATCGCACAAGCTAAAAAGAGGACCAACCAAAATAGTGGTGTCCGTTTCGATGCAACCGGATACAATGGGAAAAAGGAGACCTATTATGGTTACATAGAGGAGATATGGGAACTTGACTATGGACCTAATTTTATGGTCCCTCTTTTTCGGCGCCAATGGGTCAAGATGACAGGGGTAAAGATAGACCAACAGTACGGAATGACAACAGTGGATCTCAACAATCTTGGTTACAGAAACGAACCATTCGTCCTAGCCAAAGATGTGGCTCAAGTTTTCTATGTGAAGGACATGTCTACCCAACCGAGGAAAAGAAAAGATAAGAATTCTAATACATCATGCGGTGAGCCGAAGCGGCACATAGTTCTTTCAGGAAAAGAAACATCGTGGGAGTAAAGGACAAGACAGATATGTCAGAAGATTATAATAACTTTGAAGAAATTCCGCCCTTCAGAGTAAAAACTGACCCAAGCATCGCGTTAAATAATGAAGATGCTCCATGGCTACGACAGAAAAGTAAACAATGGCGGCACTAGTTGGGGATAACGTATTAAATCTTCACGGTTCATGTAATATTGCTAGACTATTGTGTAATAATGTATCAAATTAAACTGCATGGTTCATGTATTTGGATTAGTACACCTCTGTTTTCCACATGTTTTGTATCAGAATCACTATCGGACGTATGAACTGGACGATTTGTAGATATATTGAACAAAACAAATGGTATCGCCAGCATAGAGCCCGACTGTGGCTCCTAAGTGCACATATATATATATATATATATATATATATATATATATATATATATATATATATATATATATATATATATATATATATATATGCATATCCAATGCATGGTCGGACGTAAGCTGGCAAATCCGGATGATTTGTATTCGGCCGACGAACTGAATCATGTATCAAACCTTTTGTCAAACCTTGAGTGCGGGATGTAGAACAAAACAATCGGTATCGCCAGCATACAGCCCCACCGTGGCTCCTGAGTGCATATATGCATATCAAATTCATGTTAGGACGTATGCTGGCGAATCCAGATGATTTGTATTCGGTCGATGAACTGAATGATGTATGAAGGGACTCCGAGAGGTGGGCTATATATAGGGTCCTCTGGCTCATAACGTGTGGTGCTAGGGTTTCGATCCAACGGTTAAGAAGCGCTCGAAAGAAACACCCTGATCCAACGGCTCACAAGCGCTCGAAAGAAACACACCGTACCCCGGATCGAACGGCTCACAAGAGCTCGAAAGAAACACACCCCTGATCCAACGACTCACAAGCGCTTGAAAGAAACACACGATCTGTGTGATTTTTTCTGATTGGTCCCAACGAAACAGTAACCCTTTAGTCACGGTTGGTAAAATAGGCTGGGACTAAAGGGACGATCCATGTTATTCTTTCTGATTGGCCCCAAAGAAACCCTAACCATTTAGTCCCGGTTGGTAAAACAGACCAGGGCTAAAGCGTCTGTTTCTTCTCACTATATATGTATGCATTGGCACCATTGGCATAAACACAAACACACACACACACACACACATATATATATATATCTTTACATATAATAATAAAGGCATTAAGGCTTCCTTGGTTTGGTTTGGTACGTCATTAAAATTATCCTAAAATTACATACAAATTACCCACTCTGCCACCGGTAAGTTGTACCAGTTTCCCTACCTGTTTTGGTCCGTAGTGCACTCTACCTCGCGTTCTGCAACATCTCTACTGCTCCCCTTTATACTATATGGGAAAATTTGCTAGAGACTCCGCCGAAAACGGCAATCGACGGATGCCGTCGTCACCGCGCGCGCGTTGCAGCTGTGAGGTCACCTCCCATGTACTCCGTACGTCGTTGACGTCGTGCTGCTGCGGAGCACGGTCACATGCATCGGGTATTTTTCCTGGCCGCACCACACAGTTGCATCTCCCTCTACATCGAATCTGGATAATGCCGATATATGTCGTAATGGCCGCGGTGGCCGCGCAGATTGAAATTCTTATCTTATCCCGGCGACTCCTGTGAAGAGTTTTTAATTATCTTGATGTTGCTTTGCATGGCAATGTCCGTGTACGTCCATATTCATTGCATGGCACTGTAGTGCTAGGCTACTAGCTGGAGTTGCTGTTCGGCTCCTATCACGTACCAGTTCCAGCCCTCTAAAGTTCCAAGTCAAGAATCAGTCGGCAGGTTGTCGGTGACTTCGGCGGCATCGTCCTCAACAACTGGGACTACATCGCTATGCCCTTTGCCCTTCGGTAGCCCAAACGGCGAAAACACCATCTTCATTCGTGGCTGGTACAACTATACTACTACGCCATACTAATTGATTAATTACCACACTGTTCCGGACAGTTAATTTCACATCGGAACTCTTTCTTGTGTTAACTAGCTCTCAACTCGAAGAGACTCTCCCCCTGCATTATAAATAAACTAACCGCCACAACATCCATACAGAGTGCCAGATACAACACCAACCTGAAACAAGTAGCAAATGCTGGGGCAACAACACAACAATGGCCAAAAAGAAAGAAAGACAAATCTTTTGCCTCGTTTCAAAAAAAATAGAGGAGGCGGAGGGGGATGGTGTTGGGTAGACAGGGAATAGAGTCGCCGGGGGTGGGGGAAAGTGAAGCCTCAGGGTGGCACCGAGGAGGCGATGCGGCGCGCAGCAGCTAGGAGTCTGTCGATGTAGCCGTCTAGCCGCGCCTTCTCCCGCTGTTTACAGAGCGGGTACCACTGCTGCAACAGATCAAAACATTTGAACAGAGAGTTAGACGTACGTAGCTCTAAACTGGACGTGAATGTGTGGTAATGTGGTTTGAGCGGTGCTACACGTACGACGATTTTCGTACGATCTATGTGCGACAGTGTGTATCAGCCATCAACTATGTTCAGTGTTCGGCTAAGATGGCATCGTACAGAAGTCGTACACAGAAACGTCGTATCCAAAGCATTTGTGATGTGGTTTCTCTTGAGCCATAGGGGTATGAGCGGAAGATGATTGACTAAGGGGAAGGACCTTGCTTACAAAGTGCTGATAAACAAATGATCCATACCTATACTTTTTCAAATAGTCCTAGCAGGCCACATGTGTGCACACTGAATTTCAATGCTCTGCCAGTAGTATATTAACTGAAAGATATGTATATAGTTTTTTTATTGCTTAATTGCGACCGCTGCCGTTGAGAATTTTGCTAAAACATCCTTTAAAAACAAAGTGAAACCGTATGAATCAAGTGTTTCGGATGAGCCATTGTCATGACCTACCATCTCAACATCATGTATTGTTTCTAAATGTTTTCTATCAATTGGTTCGGAATGAGATAATCAGATCAAGTGTACACACCGTGTCGAACATTATGTCAAGTTTCTGAATTGATGAATTAACGGAGAAACAATTTCATCAGATGATGATTATCTCCCGTAGCAACGCATGGGCACGATGACTAGTGTGTGTGTGTGTGTGTGTGTGTGTGTGTATATATAAGTCTGCAACCTCACCAGTCTCCCAAGTCTTCTATCGTACCCACTCTAACCTTTCTGCAGCGGAAGCTCTTTCCGCCTCGAACTATCCCTGCCCGCCCGACTACAGCGTCCCCGCCGGATGGATGCTTAGCGCCGGAGGAGTGCCGGTCCCTCCTGTTACTCAAGGTGTTGCGCGTCGGGCGGCCATCACGAACCACTACTGCCACAAGCTCACGCCGGAGCAGCGGAGGGATCCCCGTTGGAATCCCGATTACCTCCCAACTTTGGACGCCTTCTTCATTAATTGGCGTGAGAAGGCGCTCGCCAGGTACGAGGAGAACGGGCGCCTCCTTGGAACTTCAGCGAGGCTGATCGTCAGCTGTGGTGGGGCGGAGGACGGACACTCCAGAGCGTCATGAACAACATTAGGACCGGCGATAACCCCCGCTTGCGCTACCCTTACGCCCAGTACATGCGTCCTGATCCTCCGAGGGTCACTCCCCGAGCACCGTCCGACGGCGGCGACTACGACGACTACGAGTCGGAGTACTATAGGCCTAGGGATGAGTATGACTAGCAGATCATATTCACTCTTTCCATTATGTAATGCCTTGTTTATCTAGATCTATGCTCTCCGTTTAGGTTTACATCCACTCTTGACATTAGGTACCTCCTTGTTTATCTATCTAGATGTACCGACCTCCTCCCTAATGTTAGCTCTTGTGAGTCGTTGAATCAGGAGTGTGTTTCTTTCGAGCGCTTGTGAGCCGTTGGATCAGGGGTGTTTCTTTCGAGCGCTTCTTAACAGTTGGATCGAAACCCTAGCACAACACGTTGTGAGCCAGAGGAACCTATATATAGCCCACCTCTCGGAGTCCCTTCATACATCATTCAGTTCATCGACCAAATACAAATCATCCGGATTCGCCATCATACGTCATGCCGTGCATTTGGTATGCATATATTCACTCAGTAGCCACGGCAGGGCTCTATGATGGTGATACCGATTTTTTTGTTCTACATCCCCCCTTTAAGGTTTTATACATCATTCAGTTCATCGACCAAATACAAATCATCCGGATTCGCCATCATACGTCCCGCCGTGCATTTGGTATGCATATATGCACTCAGTAGCCACGGCAGGGCTATATGATGGCGATACCGATTGTTTTGTTCTACATCCCCCTTTAAGGTTTGATACATCATTCGGTTCATCGAACAAATAAAAATCATCCGGATTCGCCATCATACGCCAGACCGTTCTTTTGATATGCATATATGCACTCAATAGCCACGGTCGGGCTGCATGATGGTGATACCGATTGTTTTGTTCTACATCCCCCCTTCAAGGTTCATCGACCGAATACAAATCACCCGGATGCCAAAAATAAGTGAGCACACCATACCAAAAAGGTGAGTGACATGCGGAGTGGAGAACGCTGACATGTATTGTTTATAAAAACAAGAAAAAAATTGGATTTGAAGAAAAAAAAATTATATTAAACGGCAATATAGAAGTAAAGAAACCACATTTCATCTAGGTGGGGGCTCATTTGATCCGGTTGGAGCCACCAACCGGGGCAAAAGACCCCCCAACGACGCGCCCGCCATCACCCTGCTTGTCGACTGCCTTTAGCCCCGGTTGGAGCCACCAACCGGGGCAAATAACCCCAACACCACGCGCCCTGCTCGCCCCGGCCCCACCTCTGCAGTATTTTGCACCGGGTGGTGGCTGATCCGGGGCGAAAGGGGTGCTCGCCAGTGGGTAAAAGCCCCGTTTTCCACTAGTGGGTGAGCTCCAAGACTGAGGCCTGTATTCTGGCGCTGCTCGTGGGGCTCTGCATTGCCGCACGGACGGTGGTGGCCGGGGGCACGATGGGTGATATACTGGAGGTGGACGGAGGCCGCGGTAACGTGTCCAAGGACGGCCAAGTCCTCTCGCTGTACCTCTACGAGCATGGCAGCTAGGAAGGCGTTTGCCGGTGGCTACCTCGACAATCATGGTGCTAGAATTGATACACAAATAACTCCAATACACTTCATGATGACTAGCGTGAGTCCCATAGGACTCACAGGGGACTCACAGAGATCAATATATGCATGCTACAACTTCTTTGGAGATCATGTCCCACCACAGTGGTCAGAGCGAGGAACGTACAATAAGGACATTAACAATGCCATAAGGGCTTCAGGCACACACAGGTTAATGTTGTTAGCGCCTCACGGGTGACACATAGGTCAGATCAGTAGATCCATAGAATAGATTATTTTTGATAATTAAAAATAGAATAGTCGGTGACAACTTATTTATCTAGACATCATGTCCTCCATGGTTGTCGCAGTGAGGATAACTTGTGCGAGACATAGAACATGCACATTGTTCATCATCTCCAAGGACGTAAACAACGCCATCGTGCCAAACCGCGACAGGAGCTTTGGGCGCATGCAGATCAATGTCATTAGCGCCGCAAACTACCGCATCAGCCACGAGCCTGACACTCCGGCGTTTCTGCCACTTCATCAAGGAGACTGATAGTGACGTGGCCAACGAGGTTGACCACCTCGACCTCCCCTTCGCAACAAGGACATGTAACATACTTCAAGTATAAGTTGTGATTTGTCGAAGGGTGACCATGTTTTGTTGATGCTTTGAGTAATGTCTCCACAAGTGAGAAAGAATATCTCAGTGTAGAGCCATTAGGTTAGGAAGGAGTTCTTTTTTACTCCCGGTGCAACGCATGGACATGTTGTGCTAGTATATATAACTTACAAAACTTATGCATAACCATGTTGTATTTGTGTCGAATATTATATACGAGTAGGGTTAGGTAGGACTTGGAGTTGTAATAGGTGCGGACAGGGTGTTGAGACATCGTAGTAGAGTTCATAGACGGGGGTGCCATGAGACTACTAGTAGAGACGTGGGAGAATGTGGTAGTTCGACAACCAGGAACACCAAATTTAGCCAGGTTCGGTACGTCGCAACTAGGCGGCGTTTCTACTCCTGCAATCTCACTAAATTAGGGTTGAAACCTGAAGTATACAAAATACAATGTGAGTAGGGTTTCGCTAATTCGGCGAAGATCAACTTCTCAGCGAGTTGGCGTCTAGCTAATTGTCTGTTTCTCTTCTCCCGTCCGGCTTTATGTAGATAGCTAGGTTAGGGCTTACAGAAACGAAAACCTAGAAGACTATGAAAAGTACCTAACTTGGAAAAGAAGGAATGCGTCTTCTACCCCAAGCCGCACCACTTTGGCCCGTGGTCCGGGTTCTTCTAGAATCCGGCTTCTGTGCGTCAGCTTACTCGGCCGCCCAATGGACTATGGTCCATTACCAAAAATTAATCCTGGTAAATCGGCTCTTTAGGACAATGTCGGATATACCCCTAATCGATATATATCCGACAGTAGCCCCCAAGAAGCATTGAGACTTCATTCTGCCACCTTTCGTCACTTTGCATTTTTCCCCCGAAAATGTGGGCGCTTTGTCTCTATTCATCTTTTTCCCAAGAACTTCATAACACATAACTCGGATTTCACCGGCCTTTTCTTCCACGAGGCTTTGTAGAGAAGGAATTTCCTGACGTATAACTCGGAATTTATAAAAATCTGCCTTTTTTCTTCCACGAGACTACGCGGAGAAGGAACTTCATGACGTCAGCGATGAAATCGTGCTGACATCACGGACGTTTGGGTTTAGTCAAAACCATGAAACATATTTTTTGACAGATTCTCGTGGGAAACGAGGAGATAGCCATTATCACCCCGTCCCCTCGTTTCCCGGAATTTTTGGGTGTGACACGCGTCGATGATCCAATGGTCAAATAGCCGTTGTAACAAATCTCAGCGCATTTCCGGCTATAAATAGCCGTCTCGAGGCTTTCGGATACTCTTCCACTTCATCTCCTTACTCCAGCCCCCCAGCGCCATAACCAGAGCCAGAGCTCGAGGAAGTGAGCAGAGAGCGAGTTCTTTCGCCTTCCCCGAAAAAACCATCGGAGGATCCGGCTCATGGCCGCGCCGCCCGAGAATGGTTGACGGAGAATCTCCCCACGCCGCAGAAGCGGACAACGCCGCCCTGGACATCGAGTCAATCATCAATGACCTTGACCCACAACTGGACTCCCCCGTCCGTGCCACCGCGAGCACGTCGGAGGGAAACGACGGCGATTCGCCCCGCGGGGATCTACCTCCCACGGACGAGAACGTGCCGTCGTCTACCGCGCCTACCCCACCTCGTGCCACCGACCCCGCGGAAGAAACCACCATTCTCGGCGGCGAGGAGGTCGCTGCCTCCGGCACCGCCGGAGTCGAGGAAGACGCGGAGGAAAATTCTGGGAACTCGAGCCACTGCAATGTAGTTCCACCCCTTCTTCCGGCAATGGAGAAGGATGGATTTGTGCTGAAGGGCAAGTGACAGTATGAAGAAGACGACTCCGAGCCTTTGCCAAAATCCCGAGAAAGGGTTCTCCTTGCATCTCATATTAACAGAGGTATGGGTTTCCCAACTTCCGCCTTTTTTCTTCAAATTCTTGAGCACTACAACATTCAACCACACAATCTCCCTCCCAACTCTATTCTTTATCTTGTCGGGTTTCAAGCCCTTTTTTATGGGTACATAGGAATAGAGCCTAGGTTAGAATTCTGGCAATATTGCTTTGGAGTAAAGCGCAACCCCTCTGAGGGCGCTCTCCCCACCTGTGGGACAATCTCCTTTACCCTGCGTAGGTTTAGGGAAGATTGGTTCCCAAAAATAAAAACCTCGGAATCCGTCAAATTATGGACGGGTTACTTCTTTTATCATGAAGATGTCCCGTTTCGTGGAAAGGAGACAGGAGTTCCACCTTTCGTTAATTCCGCGGCCACTCCTAAGGATAATTGAGCGGTGGACGCGGTCCAGACTCTGCCAGTAGATCTGATGAGGATCAAGCGGCGTATTGCCAAGCTTGTTTCTGCCACCCCTCCTCTCACCGGCACAGACACGGTTTTGTGTTGGCTCGGGAGGCGCATTCAGCCGTTGGCTTATCGCGGAAAACGGCTTATGTGCGAATACTCGGGCCCGGAGGACGCAATGAGGGCAACGGACAAAGCATTCATGAAGAAGGATTTCAAGAAGTGACTAAACCAGCTGGTCTCTACTCGAGATCAGTATGAAGGAAACCATACGGGGCGGACTAGTACTACGAAGCGCGGGAGACAGTGTCCCAGACGACGGCCTCGAAGCCCATCCGAGTTAGGTTTACACTCGGATACCGTTGATGCTAGGTTTAGTCTTATGTGTGGTCTGATCTCTCCTGTAAGCCTTGTTCCAGCTATATAATGTCAGACGATATAAACCCTAAGGCAGACTCATGTTGCGTCTAGGTACTTGTAACCTGTGTTCTCTATAGCCGCCATAGTTGATCTTTCCAGGAGTAGGGAGCGAATCCGGGTAACCTGAACCTGGGTAAAACCTCCGTGTCCTCACCTCCGGCAACTCCCCCACGCTCGCCTCCCACACTCTCTACTGCCGGGATGTGACATCTGTCGAATCTCTATTTCAACAAGTCCCTCGGGTGAACCCATAGGGTTTTGAATAGGAGAACCTGAAGGCGCTGGTGACGGTCGTCGGCTAGACAGGAGGCACGATTTACCCAGGTTCGGGGCCCTCGTAGAGGTAAAACCCTTTCTCCTGCCTCTGTTGATCTGTATTATCGAATAGATCGGTTACAATGGGGATTGCTCAAGTCGAGAGTATGATCTCGAGCTCAAGGCTTGGTGGTGCGGTATTGCTTGGTCCTCCTCCGGTGGTTCTCCTGGCCTTATATAGGTGGCTAGGTCTCAAACTGTACCCGGGGAGGACTCGAACTCTAACCCTATGTCGGTTACAAGTTTCCTATCTTAACCCGCAAGGCATTGCGGGTGGGCTTCAACTGGGCCTTCTAGAATAGTCCAAAGGCTTCCCGTCTTGGGCTTCAGTCTTTGGCCTAGGACCGGGTGTCCTTACTCGCCGGGTCCAAGGTTCATCCCTTCGTCAGTAGCCCCCGAGTGTTTGCTTGATTGGGATTTTCCCATTCGGGCAGACGCTCAGATTTTTCGTCTTTCTTTCTTTCGAATAGCCACTATAGTCGTTTTTCCATTTGGAGGGTGTACACCCTGTATGATGAGTTTGTTATGCCCGAGTATCGAGTAATAAAAGTGCCTGTGTTTTTGGCTATTTTCGCAGAAGGATATGGCACAGTAGCTTGGCTCTCCCGAAAGATCAGGGCCAATTAATTGCAACTAGGGCAAAAACAGTTCTGGCCTACACAGATTCGAGACCTCCGACTCGAACCCGATTAGGTGATCATTGCAACTGGGCCGTAGAGGTCTTACCGAGTCGAACTTAACCTATAGGGGTACCCGCATCCGCTAGGATTTTTCTTCGTGTTGTTGACACGGAATTTTACCGGAGGACGCAGCTTGAGTGCGATTCCAGGCCCTCAAGAGAGATCTTTTGGGTCTTACCTTCATATTCGAAAGAATATGGCATCCAGATTTGCCTAGTCGGCTGAACAATCCAGGTATGTGATGTGTAGACATCGTGTGATGGAGTGGTAGGATCTACGCACCCGCGAAGTTTTAGGTCTGTGATTTCTCGAGTAAGAGAATCACGCTGTTTGTCCGTACGAAAGATTTTTCGTGTCTGGAATCTTTATGCCCATACGAAAGAGTTTTCGTGTCTAGGGTCCTATTTTATGCGAAAGAATTTTCGCGTCACAATTTGTCCACACGAAGTTATTTCGTGTTTGGAGCTTTATGCGAAGGAGTTTCCGCGTTTTGATCTGCCCGTACGAAGTCTATTTCGTGTTTGGGGCTTTTATTCGAAGAATTTGCCAGCTTGATGATGTGCGCTATGACGTCACGGCGCACTTTATCCTCCCGATGGGACGTGACGGAGCGAGAGCAGAGGCGCTGGCCCACCTTGTCAGCTTTTTGACCGGAAACGAGACGTCGTTTTCGGTTTTTACATGAACTATGCGCAGTAATTGCGCACGATCTACTGTTGGGATCGTGGCACGAAAACAGCTTCCGCCGCCCTTTCGTTTCAACTTCACGCGTGGCAGCTGCGATGGACGCCACGTTGCTTGATGAGCGGCCAGGATTGGGCGGCTTCGTGTATAAATGTGGCCCTTAGGTAACCGGTGAAAATTTCCCGTCATTCGCTTCCAGCCTTCGTCTTCCTCGCGCTTAACCCTTTCTCTGCGAGCTCGCACCAGCACCCATGGCGGGAGGCAAGAAACGCAGTGCAGCCGTTTCCTCCTCGAGGGCGACGGAGGAAGTTCCCGCGCCACCTGCTCCGCGCTCAGGCGACTGGCGCTCACCCAATACGACGAACAAGAGCATCAAGGAGATGCAGAGGGAGGGACTGCTGCCTCCGGAGACCGAGAAGCGGGTGCGCCTCGGTAAAAAAGAAGAGGTACCGAATCCTCGCATGAACGAACGTGTGATCTTCGCGGATTATGTTTCGCGCGGGCTCTCCTTCCCCCTCCATCCTTTCCTCATGGCGTTGTTGTATGTCTATGACAGACAGCTCCACGACTTGCCTCCAAATGCAGTGCAGCACATCTCGTGCTTCATTGTTCTTTGCGAGTCCTTCCTAGGCATCCGCCCTCACTGGGGACTTTGGAAATTCCTCTTCAAGGTGCGTGTCTTCCGCGAGAAATCGCGCGTAGAGACTGAGCCCGGAGAGCCGCTGCGCACCGGCGGTTTTGGAATCCAGGCGAAGTCGGACAGCTGCTACTTCAGGATGCAGTTCATCGACTCCGCGCAAGGATGGAGAAAGAATTGGTTTTACGTCGTCGACAACAGCGCGGGTGGAGTTCACGAGTTCCACCCATTCGCTGCCCTGAAGAGGCGGAAGTCCTGGGAGCACAAGCTTTCAGTCAAAGAAAACCGGATTGTCACCCCGCTGCTCGCCAAGGTGGCCGCCCTTCGTGACCAAACCGCAGGAGTTGTGCTGAACGGCCTGCACCTGGCGAGCGTATTCCTCAAACGCAGGATCCAGCCTCTGCAGGAGAGGCCTTCCATGATGTGGGAATATCAGGGCGTTGAAGACCCCAGCCGCGTGAGCCGAGAAGAACTTTCGAATGTTGAATTCGAGAAGAAAATCGCGGCCATCACAAGTTTGAAAGTGGGCGAGACCTTCCCTGACTGCCCTGTCGCAGCTTTTGAGGCATCGAGGCCTCCTCCACCCAAAGTAAGTTTCAAATTTTTCCTTGTCTTTGTCTCTTTCTTGCTCAAAAGTTTTGTCGACTGAATTTCTTCTTCTTTTTCTTCTTCTATTTTCTTCTTGTAGAGTTTGGCGGTGGTCACCTGCTACCCGCTAGTCTCCGGTGAGGAAGTTTCGGACTTGTTGGCGAGCAACTTGGATTTCCCAGCCGACACCAGCGTTGCCGAAGCCGATTCGAGTTCCGATCATGATTCCTCGGATGACGTGGAAGAATCGGGTAGCGATCTCCGCCACCGCAAACGCCGCCGAACGGAGGACGATGAGGCTACCTCCAAGGATAATTATTTGGGTAAGGAATCTGACAAAGAGCCTCTCATCGTGACTCCGTTAAGTGCGTGCGCCCTTCTGCTTCTTTGCCAAAGATCTATACCGCCTGGAACGCGGATATGTTGGATGACGAAGATGATAAGTAGGTTCTTGCTTTCTTGTCCAAGTCGAACGTTCCCTTTTTGTTTCTTTTGACATGTTGCTTTCCTTCATGACAGGCTTCAGTCCATCAGCCCTGGCCGGTTCGTCTCTTCCCTTCCTCTTGAAAAGAGGAAAAGAGCTGCTGCTGCGGGTGGGACCCCGACTACTGGCACCGTCCAGAATTCACCGAGTCCAGCTCCCACAGCGGCAGCTACGGAATATAGGATCCCTAGCTTTGCAGTTGGGGCCTCGACTTCGAAAGAAGTGTCGGGTAGCTCGGCTGATCCTCTCTGCATTGCTCAAGGCCAGGTAAATCTTGCTATTTTCTTTTGCATCTTGTATTTTGTTTGTTTGGGATTTTTTATCGGGTGCACGGCACTGCTCCCGATGGGAGTAGCCCCCGAGGCTGTAGTTAATCGCGTGCGATTGGCTACAGGCTCAAGAACTTAAGCTCTCTTCTTCTCTTCATTTTATCGGGTGCACGACAGTACTCCCGATTGGAGTAGCCCCCGAGGCTATACTCGAATGTTTGCAATCGTGTATAGGCTCAATATTCTCTTATTTGACTTTTTCATCTTCATGTTTTTGTAGTCTCTTGTTGACTCCCTTGTAGCCGTTGGCCGTCGCGTTATTTCGGCCGAGACAGAATGCGTGACCCTTTGGGCGGATCGCGATCGACTTGTCTCGGAAAGCGAGCTTCTTCGAGGTAAATTTATCTACTCCTTCTATCTTATCTTTCCGTTCATACGAATTCCTTTGGGTTTCAAACTTGTTGTTGTGCAGCTCAAACCGACGCGCTGAAGGCCGAAAAGATGGATGATGTCACTCGGGTAGTCGCCCTGGAGGCTCAGTTGGAAGATGCTCGACAGGAGCTCGAATCCTCTCGTAAGCAGTCGACTGACCTTGAGGGAAAGCTTGCGGATGCCCAGGACGCTCTGAAAAAATTGGAGGAAGCTGGCACGAAGCAAAATAACGATCTTGTTGACTTTCTTCGTCCTTTGGCCCAGCGTTTTATAGGTAAGTTGCACTTATCCTTTATTTTTCGACTGGCTGGTAAGTTCTTTGGATTTTGACTTCTCTTTCTACAGGTCTTCTTGGCGTCGCTATTGAGCTTCTCGGGGTTCAACGAGTGGACGCCTTGACAGATTCCTGCGCTCAGCTTCGATAGCATTCTAACGGGATTTGCACCCTGATTAGCGATGCTACTCGAGTGCTGACGCAACTTCATGGGCGTCTTCTGGTCGACGTTGTGGTTCCACCCACGCTGAATGATCTTCTGAAGGTATTTCTGGAGGGCAATATCCTTAATGCCTACTCGGTTGCTCAGTCAGAGTCCGGGGCGAAGACTGCTATCCAGTTTGCACTGGTGCACGGAGTCGCAGGCTTGGAGGAGGCGTACTCGAACTGTCGGATATATACCAAATAGGGGTATATCAGATGGTAGTCAAAAGTGCCGGATTACCAGGGTGGCCCAACTGGTAGTGGGCTATGGTCCATTGGGCGGCCCAGTAAGCTGACGCACAGAAGCCGGATTCTAGAAGGACCCGGATCACGGCCCACGTGATCTGGCTTGGAGGAGAAGACGGATTGCTTACTTTCCAAGTTACTAGCTATCGTAGTCTTCTAGGTTTCCTATTCTGTATGCTCTAATCCGGCTATTATATAAAGCCGGACGGGAGATGAGATAACAAGACACGAAGCTACAGGCTAACTCGCCGGGAAGTTGATCCTCAGCGAATAGCTAAACAGAACCTCACATTGTAATTGTATACACAGGCTTTAGTCTTGATTAGTGAGTTTGCAGGAGTAGGAACGCCGTATTATTACGACGTACCGAACCTGGGTAAATCTGTGTCTTTGTCTATAACGCGATCCCGTTTCCCCACGTCTCTACCCGTAGTCTCATGGCACCCCCGTCTATGAAAACTACCACGATGTCTCGACAGTTGGCGCCCACCGTGGGGCAAACGACGTCAGGCGTTAAGTTCCGATCTGGGATACTCGGCGGAATCGGCAGTTCCATAACTGTCGGAAGCCTGGAGTTCGACAATGACGTCGGACGCTTCCTCGACAATGGATCCTACATACCGGCGCAAAATCATCTGGTAAGTGCTTGCGTGTTACCGATTGGATCTGCTAATATCTTTATCGAACTAACTGCAGAGGCCATGGGGTTTTGCGGTGGAAGCAAATTTATCCCACCCGCCCTGTACCCAGTCGAAGATGACTATGATACCGGATTTTGCTCAGATCGCCGACATGAAAGTGATACACACTTTATCGGTATGGTGCAATCCGAGGTCGCCGAAAACACGGACGACGGAAATCCCGTGCAGAAGGCAGACAATAACACACCCACTACAGAGGTGGAAGATCTGACATTCGCCGAAAACACGGATGAAAGTAATCCCGTGCAAGAGGCAGAAAACATAAAACCCACTACAGAGGTGGAATATCCGACACCCGCCAATCCAGCGATGAACTCGGAAGCTGACTCTGTGCTAGCCGCCATTGAGGCGAGATGGATCAGATGATTTTGATTCCGAAGACGAAGACGTGGACGCCTTCGAAAGAAAAGTTAAATCTTTTCAAGAGGGATTCCATGAAGTACTAATGGCGAAACCAGCTGAAAACACGGACGCCGGCAGTCAGGAAAGCCCTAAAACCCCTCCGCCAGAGGAAGAGAGAGAAGATGGAGAAACTTCTCCGATATTTCCCAACGTCAAGGAATTGACAGAGGATGAACCTGCCAAAAAACCTCCCTCTTCCAAGAAAAAGAACAAGGCCGCTAAAAAACTCCAATACAAACTCCGGAAGAAGAAATTGGCTGATCCAGCTGATGAAAGCCCGGAAGTAGGAGATGCAAGCGGAACAAAAATTGCGGAGAAGAAAACAAAAGAAATCCTTGTTCCGCCAATGACAGAGCAAGAAGAACAGGAATTGTTACAAACACCAGTGGGATTGCATGAACCCCCTGAAGTGCTAGAAGCCAGGAGACAAGCTCTCCAACGGAAACAACAACATCTATTCAGAACGCGTGAACACCTCCAAAAAACCCAGGATGACATCAAGCTCATGAAGGTAGAAATCGAGGAGTACGAGAAAAAGAATATATCTGCCATAAATCCTACAAGGTTACCCGGAATCGTAAGACCGTAAGTACTGCCGCCAAAAGAAAGGTTTCACAACCCATCTTGGCAAAAGCAGGTAAACGGCAAAGATGCCAGGGGCGAACCAATATACAAAACCGCAGCAGAAAATGCGGAAGCAGCGTTTGCCATCCTCAACAATGACATGTACTCCAATGGTGAAAAACTCCAAGGGGTGTATGCTTTCCTAGGAAAAACATTGCAACAACAACAGCGGGCCCAAGAGCGATCAGGGAAGTTGCACGACAACTCCGCCCTATGCAAAACAGCTACTTGCGCCGCTGGAGCACCTGGACCGGAAGAACCTGGAGATTCCGAGAATTCAAAGGATAAGAAAGCGGATCCGAGAAAAGATAAGAAAAATCCCGACAACAGGGATGAAGCATCTAGAACCGGATCTCATCTCCCGAAAAGTGGACGTAAATCCCACGATCGGGAAGAAAAACACCGAAATGATGGCAAAGCAATGCCACCTCCGAGACACCCTGCTGAAAAGGCCGGAAGACATGATATACCTCACAGGCGTGAGAGATCTCGGACACCCCCTAAGGATAAAGAAAGGCACAGGAGTAGAACTCCGCCTCATCCAAAAGGGCGTGATCTTGAAAGAAATAGAAACGATCCCGGAAAAGCGCGTCCGCGCAATAATGGAAAAGAAAGGAGCAGATCCCCTTCTGTCCATTCAGTCGGTAGATATTCCGCGCACATGGATAGAGCGGAAAAGGATGATCTATACTTTGGACCTAAGTGTTTCACCGACAGGATCCGAAGGATAACCCTACATTCTGGCTTTGCCAAGGTCGGTCCAACGTACCAGGAATACACCGGTAGTACAAACCTGGATACCTGGCTCTCAGACTATCATACAGCCGTCCAGATTAACAATGGGTCAGACCTGGAAGCTGTAAAGTTTCTCCCCTTAATGTTACTGGATGGAGCCAGAGATTGGATTAATGGATTGCCATCAAGAACTGTAGACAGCTGGGACGATATGGCTCGAGTATTCACTCAGCATTTCCGGGGAACTTACAAACACCCGAACAGCATCAACCAGCTGAACCGTTGCACCCAGTTTGAGGATGAACCATACGTGGATTTCATCTCCAGATGGACTGGGATGAAGAATAGTTTCTCTGGAGTAACGGACGTACAAGCAATGCATGCTTTCGTCAATGGCCTAAAACCCGGTCTTGTACCGTTCATGGTTGGTTCCAAACAGCACAAAGATCTCGGATCTATGCTGACAACCGCCAATGAACACGCTGCAGCCGAAGACGATATCAGAGCAAGAGGCGGCAATATCGATGCACTGATACTGGCCAAGAAAAATCCTCGCTCTGACAAAAAAGGAACTTCAGATGCAACACCAAAACCCAAAGAGGTTAACATAGCCTTTGGAAGTGAAAAAGGGAACAGATGGAAAGGACGCAGTTCAGAACCAATCAACTACACTAAAGAAGAGTGGGAGAAGATTAAGTCGGAACCCTGCGTCCACCATTCGCAATTTGGGAAACCCACCCATACGAACGCACAATGCCGGCTGAATAAGCACATGAAAGGCAGTGCAGGATCCGGAAACAAGGGGAAGAGTTCCAAAAGGAAATTCTCTAAACAAAAGCCAGAAGCTGAGAAAGAAGACAGTAAATCGGACACTGACAAAAAAATCCAGGAACAACAGCGGAAAGGTGAACCCAAGTTTCCAAGAGTTGATGGAGAATGCGCCCTAACTTTCCTAGCAACTCCATCAGCAAAGGTGGCGAAAAGAACACTTCGAGAAATAAATGCGGTTGTTCCGGCAACCCCAAAATTCTTGAAGTATTCGAATACACCAATAACCTGGGATCAGTCTGATCATCCCGGGAATATCCCTGAACCCGGCACACAAGCTCTTATTGTAAGCCCTATTGTCCAGAACACTAGGCTAAGAAGAGTGCTGATGGACGGAGGATCCAGCATCAACATAATGTACCTGGATACGTTGAGACATCTGAAAATCTCCGAGACCCAGCTCAATCACAGCAACATACGCTTCCATGGCATTGTTCCCGGAAGGCAAGCACGATCCCTAGGAGAAATTTCCCTAGATGTCACCTTTGGAGAAAAAGATCACTTCCGTCAGGAAAAAATATCCTTTGAGGTGGTGCCGTTCGAAAGCGTGTATCACGCAATTCTCGGACGTCCAGCTTTCGCCAAATTTATGGCAAGATCATGTTATATTTATAACAAGGTGAAGATGCCAGAGCCGAAAGGAGGGGTAATCACCATAACTGGAGACTTCAAGCTGGCGAACAAGCTGGAAAAAGAAAACGCCCTTTGCGCTGAGAAGATCATAGCAAAGGAAGAGCTGAAAGAGCTGGCTAAGGAGGTATCGCCGACAGAAATGCCGGCAGGAAAAGAAACTCGGAAGCCAGCAGATAGCTTCAAGGCATCCGAGAATACAAGGAAGGTAATCCTAGATCCCAAAGATCCGACAAAAATTGTTGTAGTGGGAACTGGGATGACCGACAAATAGGAAGGCGAGCTCATCAAGTTCCTCCGTGAGAACTGGGATATTTTCGCCTGGTGTCCAGCTGACATGCCAGGCGTATCCAGGGAACTTGCTGAGCATCAACTTAAGGTAATTCCAGGCTCCAAACCCGTCAAACAAGGTCTCCGTCGATTCGACGGAAGAAGACGGAAGGCTATTGGCAAGGAAATTATCCGGCTTTTAGCAGCAGATTTCATCCAGGAAGTAATCCACACTGATTGGTCTGCAAATCCGGTATTAGTACCGAAGAAAGACACCACTGCTCTTAGAATGTGTATAGATTACACAGGCTTGAACAAATTGTGTCCCAAAGATAGGATCGCGTTACCGCGAATCGATCAAATAATAGACGCCACCGCAGGCTCTGCGCTTTTATGATTTTTGGATGCTGTCACACCCAGACTTCTAGAGGATACTCGCAGTTCCGTTGAACAGTAGTTGATTGGATTACGGGGCTTACCGGCACCCGCATCTCTTACGAGTAGGCCAACACACGTATGTGTGACAACCAACCCCTACTGTTCATCGTCTATGTAAACCATCCCATAGAAATCAGGATACTACCATTGACGTACTTCATACCATACACACATGGTACGTCAACGACGTTTAACAAAATGATAGCACAACAGATCTCTAAGACACAAATAAATAGAAATAAGTTGCAAATAGCTCTCACTAGAGCAGAGATAGCAAATACAATCATCCAGAGGACACATG
This sequence comes from Alopecurus myosuroides, assembly GCA_028641055.1. Classification (NCBI taxonomy): domain Eukaryota; kingdom Viridiplantae; phylum Streptophyta; class Magnoliopsida; order Poales; family Poaceae; genus Alopecurus; species Alopecurus myosuroides. The sequence goes on from CM054059.1 coordinate 121,479,971, forward strand.
TCCCAACATAACATCATTACATCTCAGCGGAAGCATTCAAAGGGGTCTGAGTACAGACAAATCCAAATAGGCTTAAGAAGCCGGGAATGAAAAGAAGACGGAGCCCATCCACGATGTCTCGGATCCTGCCCGGGTCCGCTACCTACTCGTCAGCAGCCTCGTCAAACTCCACGTAGTAGCCGTCACGGGGATCCTCGTAAGCGTAGTCTGCGGAAACCACAACCCCAAAGGGGTCAGTACATAAACGTACTGGCAAGCAAGACTCACAGTTCACCAAAGTGTAGCCCGTCAACACCAAGCACAGATGCCTTGGGTTCAACGGAAGAAAGGGATATAAAAGATGCGGCAACTGGCTGCACTAACCAACTACAGAACAGACTACAACTTCCGACTATCATAAAGGGGATAAGATAGCGTATGTAACCAACTACAACTAACCACCACACAAACCCATCCTGGATCTCGCCCCTTATCCAAAGAAGCAATCCGAGGATAACTCACACAGTTGGATTAATGATGGATCAAATTGTTGTGTCAATAAGCCTATTACTAGTCAAGTTATCATTAGTTAGGTGTAAGTTGTTCTGAGTACTTGTTAGCCAGTACTTTCACCAAGTCAACCATAACCGCGGAAAACACGGCTTCTCGAGAAGATTTATCCCTGCAGGGGTGCACCAATTTGGCCTTACACGTAAGAATAACCCGCCAGATGGGAAGGCCTTTCCCACCAAGCGGGGCACTCAACACAACTCAACTCTTCTTCGCATCAAGCCCAAAACACCACGTGCTGTGCGTGCGCGGCTAATCGAGCCCCACGAAGAAAAGGGGACCCTCATAGCACTGGAAGACCACGCCGTCCTAAATGCCGACTACAAAAGTTCCACCCTGGCCTCGGGTTCGTACCTGCATATGCGTGCATCAAATGGAAAGCCCGAACTAGGTGTGGCGATTTGGACGAGATGCGAATCGAATCAAATTGAGGGGGCGCCCATACACGCTTCCCACATGCGGATAGTGCGCTCATCATGGATCAGTAGACAAGACCCTTTTCCTAATTAGGGTCGACACTAGCATGCCTCAAAACCACGCCGGGCCTCCTGCCGGTGCCTTATCAGCAATTTATTATTACCCAAAAATTAACAGGTTGTTGTTTAACATCGAGCCCTAGAACATAAATGAACTATAGTAACAGAAAGTAACGGGTAACAGACTCGAGCAAAAACAACCCTAAGCATACTAGTAAGACACGAGCAACAAGCAAAGGGGTTATAGGTGTGGAGGTGAGGCCATATCAGGGTTAAAGGGTAACATGTGATAGGTTCGTAACAGAAACAACTATTCATAGGGCTAGCAGAAATAGACAACGGAGAGTATCGGTAACCAATGTTGAAAGGAACACAATGGTTCATGTGAGTGATAACTTGCCTGCAAACTCAGCAGCCTGGTACTGAGCTAGATACTCAGAAGGGGTGTCGTAAGTATCGTCTGTCTCAACGTCGTCGTCTATCCGAGAAGAAGCAAAAAAACAATGCAGAAAGATAAACAATCAATAACAGGGCATAGTGCACAATCATGGGATGATGCATGTCAATTTAATGGATGCATCAAAATAAACTAGTTGACATGGTAACACAATTTAAATGGACACATATGCAATTTTGAGTTGCATATGAAAAAGCCCATGAATTTTGGTTGAAACAATTGTTTTCCAATTAACCAACAGGTGAAAGTGGATTAGTATGATGCATGGATGAGGAAAACAACAAAATAACAACAATAGGACCAATTGGGAATAAGGTTTACCAATTTAGAAATTTATTTATTAAGTTAGGGAATTTTTGGTTCCTTAAAGGGATTACACAAATAGTTGTTGTTTTCACCAATTTAAATTGTGCAAAATAAATAACAAAATTCATATTTGAAAATAATACAAAATTTTAGTTGGATTACATGTTTCAAATATTGAAAAAGGAATTATAATGATTTAATTATGTATTAAACAAGTTAAAACAAGATTTAAATGAATTTAAAACAAGTTTGAATTTAATTGAATTTTTATTTGTTCAAAACATAAATTCAAACTCATATTTGAAAAGTTTATACTTTTCTAGTTTGAAAACATATTTTACATGTTCAAAAATATTTTAATTTGAGCAAGTTATGAATTTAGCAAATTTAAATGATTTAAACAAGGTTTAAATTATTTAAGCAATTTTAACTATTCAAACCATGAAACAAAATTTATATTTGAATAGGTGGTTTGAAATAGCATGGAAAACATATTTTATTTGCATTATTTGGATTAAGTATGAATTAGTTATGGAATTATTCAAATTACAAATGAATTGTTTGAATTCAAATTTGGAATGCATTTAAAATGTTCAAAACAGAATACAATTGGTTTAGATATATAGATAATTTAATTTGGATCAACAAACATATTTTACTTTTATTATTTGGAGTTATAATTTAAAAGTTATTAGCAATTTCATTTTGAGGACCATTCTGTAATTTAGAGGGACTTGTTTTAAGAAGAAAAATGCTGAAAACTTTTGTTACTCCGCAGCTATCTACCCTAGGCACTGCCAGTGGGCCTAGGGCCCGCGTGGCATGCATGCGTGGCAGCAGTGCCACACACCAGCTGACAGGGGGGGCCACCCTGTCAGCGCAACGCGCAAAAGAGTGGATTTTATTTCGCGGATGCCAGGGCTCGAACCCGCGGCTCCCGTGCGCGTACGCTGAGCGCAACCACTGCGTTGCTCGATCGATCTTGTCAGTAAGGGGGCTGTAGAGAGGTTGAGCTTCAGTTCCCTGGTTAACTGAATTTCGCGCGCGCGCTAACTGAACTTTGGACAGAGACAACGACGGTGGCCGGCGGCGATCAACGGTGCGGGGCTGTGCCGTGGTCGATGTGCTGGCGTGTGATCTCCTGCTGATGCGTGCGTGCAGAGAGAGGACAGGGAGGAGGAGGAGGAAACGGTGATCCTCACCGGCCATGCAGGCGTTGCAGAGGCCCGATGCAGACGGCGGCGGCGACAGCGACGTGGTCGTGGACGGCGGCGGCGTTCCAGTAGGCCTCCGGGGGTGCTAGGGTGTCCAAACGCTCGAGCGAGAAGCGGTGGTTCGATTTCGGTAGATAGGAGGGATGGTGGCGCAGCGAGGTGGAGGTGGTCATCGTGGGTTCAGGTAGGCGGCGCTCCGGCGAGGTTGCAGGGGTGGGGAACGAGGCAGTGAGAGGTGGAACGGCGGCGGAGCTCGAGGGGAAAGGTGGGAGGTAGGCTAGGGCTACGCCAGGGGCTCGAGGGGGTAGATATAGGGCTGCGCGGGCGCTGCGGACCGTCTGGTCCGCCGTACGCCGACGTGGCTGCGGCGGATGCGCGCCGTACGCGAAACAGAAGGAGGGGGCGCGGGCGAAACGGTACCGGGCCAGCGCGGGGGAGGAAAAGAAGTGGGCTGGGCTGCCCACTGCCCCTGGCGCTAGTTTTTTATTTTTTTAAAATTTTTCTCCTTCTGTTTTTTTTTGCAGAAAATAGAATAGGAAGAGAAATAAGGTTTTTAAGTTAGTAAAAATTTTAGAAAAATTAGGGTGAGTTAGTAATTACAAAAGCAACTGCTTGCCAACTTTGTTTATCAAAGTTTCAAATTTAAAATTGCTGTTTGTAATTCAATCAAATTTGGAAGGATTTGCTTATTAAATGATTATTATGGAAAACAAACTTTTTAATAGGGTGAGCCCTATTGTTTAATTAGAACAAAGGAGTTGAATTTTTTTGATAATATTCATAAATTCAAATTGGGTGCTGTGTGGGATTTGGTTTGAATTTTTGAATGCAAATTGGGATTAATTGATTGATTAAAACCATCATTTTAATAGTTGAACATTATGGAATAAAATGGAAACAAATGGTTGTTTTTAATTGAACATTCTTATTTAAAAGGTTGTAACAGAGCAAGTATGAAATAAATGTTTGAATATTATTTGAATCTGAATTGTGAAAACAGAGAAAAACAGATGCAAACAAATAAGAAAGAAATGCAAACAATTCAATGAATATGATGACATGATGCAAAACTTTAATAAAACAAGAATCAAACATGCTAGGGGTGGTTTTTCATACTTGGGATGTTACAAAACGCCCCCCTTGAAGGAATCACGCCCCGAGATTCCTACTGAGAAAGGAAAAGGTCCGGATACTTCTTGCGAAGATCCTCTTCGGTCTCCCACGTTGCCTCTTTATCGGAATGATGCGACCATTGCACTTTCAAGAACTTGGTGCTCTTGTTGCGAGTCTTACGCTCGGTCTCATCGAGAATACGAACAGGGTGCTCCTCATAAGATAGATCATCTTGCAGTTCAATGGAATCATGATCAACTGCACGATCTGGATCTTTGAAACACCTCTTGAGCTGTGACACGTGAAACACATCGTGCACCTTGGATAGTTTTTCTGGAAGTTCAAGACGATAGGCATTTTCCGCACGCCTTGAGAGAATGTTGAAAGGACCAATGTATCTTGGTGCAAGCTTTCCTTTCACACCGAAACGATGAGTACCTCTAAGGGGAGTTACACGGAGATATGCCTTGTCACCAGGTGCATAGATCATATCCCTGTGCTTGCTGTCATAGTAGCTTTTCTGACGAGACTGAGCAATCTTGAGATTGTCACGAATGATACGAACTTTCTCCTCGGCTTCCTTAACAATGTCAGGGCCTATGAGTGAACGTTCACCAGCTCCAGACCAATTGATTGGACTCCTGCATCTGCGGCCATAGAGTGCTTCAAATGGTGCCATGCCTAGGCTTGCCTGGAAGCTGTTGTTGTAGGAGAATTCAGCATATGGAAGGCAATCCTCCCATTTCATGCCAAAGGAGAGACCACATGCTCTGAGCATATCCTCGAGAATCTGATTGACTCTTTCGACTTGCCCTTGAGACTGAGGGTGATAAGCTGTGTTGAACAGAAGTTTGGTGCCCAATGCTTCTTGAAAGCTTTTCCATAAATGAGAAGTGAATATGCTTCCACGATCTGAGCTTATTTCCAATGGAACACCATGAAGAGGAACAATCTTTTCTGTGTAGAGCTCTGCTAACTGGCTAGCTGAGATTGTTTCTTTGACAGCAAAGAAGTGAGCTACTTTAGTGAGACGATCAATAACAACGAAGATTGCATCGTTGCCCTTCTTGGACTTTGGAAAACCAGTAACGAAGTCCATTTCAATCATGTCCCACTTCCACTCAAGGATTTTCAGAGGTTGGAGTAGACCGGCTGTTTTCTGATGGACTGCCTTAACACGTTGACAAACGTCGCATTCAGAAACGTATTGAGCAATTTCACGTTTCATGCCAGGCCACCAATACAGCGTCTTGAGATCCTGGTACATCTTTGTACTTCCAGGGTGTATGGAAAGAGGAGTTTCATGAGCCTCCTTGAGAATGACATCTTTGAGACTTTGAACTTGAGGAACTGCAATGCGTCCTTCGAAGAACACAGTTCCCTTGTCATCAATTGAGAAGGACTTGAATTTCTCCTTGCCCTCTTTGATGTGCTCAACCATCTTCTTGATTTCATCATCACGAAGTTGTTCAGAACGAATCTTGTTCTCGAGAGTTGGACTGGCTGTCAAGCTAGCAAGATAGCCTTGAGGAACAAGACCAAGGTTCAGCTTCTGGAATTCTTCATGAAGTGGAGGTTGGCTTTCCATGATCATGAGATTATTGCAATATGACTTGCGACTGAGAGCATCGGCCATAACATTAGCCTTGCCTGGAGTGTAAGAAATGGTAAGATCAAAGTCTTTAATCTTTTCAATCCATCTCCTTTGCCTGAGGTTTAGATCTGGCTGAGTGAAGATGTATTTCAGACTCTTGTGATCGGAAAAGATTTCAGTGCGATTACCCAACAAGTATTGCCTCCATATCTTGAGGGAAAACACAACTGCTGCAAGTTCCAGGTCATGTGTGGGATAGTTTTGCTCATGTGCATTCAACTGACGTGAAGCATAAGCCACAACTTGACGTTCTTGCATAAGAACTGCACCTAGACCTTGGAGAGATGCATCGCAGAATATCTGGAAAGGTTTGGTAGTATCTGGGCCAACCAGAACTGGGGTAGAAGTGATTTTAGTCTTCAGGAGATTGAAACTTTCATCACACTGTGGAGACCAAACGAACTTCTTGTCCTTCTTTGTGAGATCAGTGAGAGGTTTGGCAATCTTGGAAAAGTTTTGGACGAAACGACGGCAATAGCTAGCCAAGCCAAGAAAGCTTCTTACTTTGCTTCCCCATCTTAGGAGGTTTCCAATCAACAATTGCTTTAACCTTTTCTGGATCAATGGCTATGCCCATGGCAGAGATGACATGACCAAGGTAAGCAACTTCTGGAATCCAGAACTCACATTTGGAGAACTTGGCATATAGACGATGCTCGCGAAGTTTCATGAGAGTGATACGAAGGTGTTCTCCATGCTCTTCCTCGGATTTGGAGTAGACAAGAATGTCATCAAGATATACCACAACGAACTTGTCGAGGTATTCATGGAAGACAGAATTCATGAGTCTAGAGAACGTCGCCGGTGCATTGGTGAGACCAAAGGACATGACGGTGTATTCATATAGACCGTACCGAGTGGTGAAAGCTGTTTTTGGAATATCTTCCTTTCTGATCTTTATTTGATGGTAACCCATCCTCAAGTCCAACTTTGAGAATATTGAGGCTCCAGCAAGTTGATCAAAAAGATCATCGATACGAGGAATTGGATACTTGTTTTTGATGGTTTTCTCGTTGAGAGGACGATAGTCAACCGTAGCTTTATTGGCCTTCAACCAATCCATGCCAAGAATGACATCAATGTCAGAATTGCCAAGCAGAATGAGAGAAGCAAGGAATATGTGGCCTCCAATTAGAATCTGTTTCTCGTGACTGATCTTGGAAGTTTGCATAGTTGCTCCAGGGGAGTTTACTACTAGCGGGGAACCCAAACCAACAAAAGGTAGTTTAACTGCTATCGCAAAGATCTTTGACACGAAAGAATGCGATGCTCCGGTATCAAACAACACTTTAGCTGGAAAAGAGTTTACGGGTAATATACCGAGAACGACGTCAGCAGCTTCCTCAGCTTTGTCGACCTTGACATGATTCCCCCTTGCGGTCCTCCCGACAGGCCTGTTGTTGGAGTTGAAGGCTTTAGCCGGGGGAGCACGCACCATTGCCTGGTTGGTGTTGGGGCGAGGAGGTGGTTGAGGTAGCTGCCTCTGAGTGCACTTGTCAGCGTAGTGCCCCGTCTGCTTGCACTTGTAGCAAGTGACGACACGAGGAGGATCTGGCCTTGGCTGCCCCATTGAAAACCTCTGACCATGCATCTGTGATGGGTTGGGTGGGCGGGGAGCAGAGCCTGGAGAAGCTTGGGCGTATGGAGCCCGAGTGACAGCACCATTTGGCACCCAAATCCGGCGCTTCTGCGGAGGGGTGGTCATGTTGGAGGAGGAACCACCCTCACGCGAGTGCTTTCGAGACTCCTCGAACGCCTTGTGCCCATTTTCTTCATTGAGCGCGGTGTTCACGAGCTCCTCGAAGTCTTTGGTCTTGATGTTGGTGAGGGCGTACTTGAGTTCCGGGTTAAAACCTCGGCGGAACCTTGCCATCTTCTTAGCCTCAGTGGACACCTCATCACCAGCGTAACGAGTGAGGCGATTGAACTCATTCTGATAGCCAATGACGTCCAGCTTGCCCTGCTTGAGAGAGCAAAACTCCTCACACATCCTTTCCATGAGACCATCTGGGATGTGGTGCTTCAGGAAGGCATCCTTGAAACAACCCCAGGTGATTGGGTATCCAGCTCTCATGGTCTGGTAGTTCTCCCACCAAGTAGCTGCCTGACCCTTCAGCAGATAGGAAGCATACTTGACTTTGTCTTCCTCAGCAATGTGAGCAATGTCCAGAGCCCTGGCCATCTCCCGGATCCAGTCATCAGCATCCAGAGGCACGAGTGTTGCCACGAAAGCTCTCGGCCCCAGACTCAGAAACTCCTTGATGCTGACTCGTGGAGCATTCTAGTTGTTGTGCTGATTAGCCTGGAACTGGGCCATCTGCGTCAGGACCTAAGTCATCTGAGCCAACAGCTCCGTGATTGGCGGTGGCTCAGGCGGGTTGTTCCTTGTTGGCGGCATCCTGAATGGAAATGCATTTTAGCACAACAACAGAAAAAGGATAGACTTAGTAACCGAAAGAGAGATTATTCCGACGCATGAATAGATAACCAACAGGTACATCATCACATGTTCAAATACATCAGAATATCCAACACACCATAAATGGTTCGAAAGCCAAAGTGTCGAGACATCGTAGTAGTTTTCATAGACGGGGGTGCCATGAGACTACGGTAGAGACGTGGGGTAACGGGATAGCGTAGTAACACAGAACACAGGATTTTACCCAGGTTCGGTACGTCGCGACAGTACGACGTGCCTACTCCTGCACTTCTCACTAATTGGGACTAAAGCCCGTAAACAGGGTTACAATGTGAGGGTTTGGATCTAAGCTACTCGACGAGGATGAGCTTCTCGGCGAGTTGGCGTAGAGCTTCTCTGTTTTCTCCTTGTTTTGTCTATCTCCCGTCCGGCTTTATATAATAGCCGGATTAGGGCTTACAGAATAGGAAACCTAGAAAACTACGGTAACTTGTAACTTGGAAAGCAAGGAATGCGTCTTCTCCTCCAAGCCAGATCACATGGGCTATGATCCGGGTTCTTCTAGAATCCGGCTTCTGCGCGTCGGATTACTGGGCCGCCTAATGGACCTAAGCCCACTACCACTTAGGCCACCCTGGTAATCCGGCACTTGGCCTACCATCTTCTATACCCCTATTTGGTATATATCCGACAGTAGCCCCCCAAGAAGGATCAAAACTCTGATTCTCCGCTATTCGCCAAATGTTCCTTGTCCGAGAAATATTGATTCACCAGTCTTGATTCTTCTTATTCTTCATTTGAAAAAGATGGTGGCATGAAACTCGGAATCCTGAAAATCCGGCTTTTCTCTCACGATCCTTCGTGGAGAAGAAACTTCCTACGTCAGCGCACTCAACCATGCTGACGTAAGCGACGTTTGAGATTTACTCGGAAAAACCCAGAAACATATCTCTGACAGATTCGCGCGGGAAACGAGGAGATAATCATCATTACTCCGTCGTTTCATTTCCCGGATTTTCCGGCGAGCGACACGCAGCAAACATCCAACGGTCAAAATAGCCGTTGGCACGCATCTAGACGGTTTTCCGGCTATAAATAGCTGTCCTCGTCCTCAACGAAAACTTTCCTCACTCCCCACTGCCCACGCCATTGACGCGAACGAGCTCGAGAGCAAAGCACTGTCCCAAGCGCATTTAGCATCCAAGCACGCCGGAACGCAACGCGCCGCCACGAGATGGCCTCCTCGCCGTCATCGCCGACCCGCGCCGCCATCAACGAGCTCATCAGCGCTCTAGATCCGCAACTGGGATCGCCCAAGCACACCGGCGACGAGCCGGAGAAGACCACGGCCTCCGCGGCGGGTGACGCAAATCCTTCCGCCGCCGCGGACGTTGCGGGATCGAGCTCCACAGCCTCCCCGTCGTTTGCTCCAGAAACGGCGGAGGAGAAGATCCAACTCCTCGGCGACGAGCTCGCCGCCGTGGAGGCCGCCGCCTCTGCCGCCGCCGGAGCAGACGAAGAAGCGGAGTCTGCAGGCAACTGGATTGCCTGCAGCATTCCTCCGGCTCTCCTTCCAAACCTGGAAAAGGAGGGCCTGGTTCTTAAGAAGAAGTGGCGGCTTCCAGAAGACGAGACCGAGCCAACGCCAAAAAATGGCGAAAGGGTCCTTCTTTGTTCCCACCTTCTTCGAGGTATGGGGCTTCCACCTTCTTCCTTCTTCCTCCAAATCCTTTCTCACTACAACATCCAGCCCCATAACCTTCCTCCCAATTCCATCCTCTACATGGCCGGCTTCCAGGCTTTGTTCGAGGGCTACTTAGGGCTAGAACCTAGGTTAGATTTCTAGACTTACTGCTTCGTGGTTAAGCGGAACTCTTCGGAGGGCGCACTCCCGACTTGCGGGACCATATCTTTCACTCTTCGGAGATTCCGAGAAGATTGGTTCCCCAAGATAAAAACTTCGGAATCCGTCAAATTTTGGACGGGTTCCTTCTTTTATCACCCCGACGTGCCTTTCCTTAAGAAAGCTGTCGGGGTTCCTCCTTTCGTGAACTCTGCCGCAGTTCCCCAAGACAACTGGGGAACGGAAGCCGTCCAGGTTCTGCCGCCAGATCTACTAAAGATCAAGCGGCGCATCGCCAAGCTCACCTCCATGGATCCGCCTCTAACCGGCATGGACACGGTTCTATGCTGGCTGATTAGGCGAATCCAGCCATTGGCCAACCACAGCGGCCGTCTCCTGTGCGAATACACGGGAGTCAAGGATCCGATGCGGACAACCACCAAAGATTAGCCCGCAAAGGAGCTTCGACGGCGCATCAACCAATTGGTCGCATCACGCGACCAATACGAAGCGAGTCGGCCAATGTATACGGCCGACAATCCGGTTCCCAAGGTAATTTTTCAGTCATTTGGGTACAGTTTTACCTTTTCTCGGATTTTCTAGCTTCTGATTTTGATCTTGTTCGTCCGACAGTTCGCGGATCTTTCAGATTCGGACTTGGTATCCGAGACAGTTCGCGGATCTTTCAGATTCGGAAAAGGAGGGCCTGGTTCTTAAGAAGAAGTGGCGGCTTCCAGAAGACGAGACCGAGCCAACGCCAAAAAATGGCGAAAGGGTCCTTCTTTGTTCCCACCTTCTTCGAGGTATGGGGCTTTCACCTTCTTCCTTCTTCCTCCAAATCCTTTCTCACTACAACATCCAGCCCCATAACCTTCCTCCCAATTCCATCCTCTACATGGCCGGCTTCCAGGCTTTGTTCGAGGGCTACTTAGGGCTAGAACCTAGGTTAGATTTCTAGACTTACTGCTTCGTGGTTAAGCGGAACTCTTCGGAGGGCGCACTCCCGACTTGCGGGACCATATCTTTCACTCTTCGGAGATTCCGAGAAGATTGGTTCCCCAAGAAAAAAACTTCGGAATCCGTCAAATTTTGGACGGGTTCCTTCTTTTATCACCCCGACGTGCCTTTCCTTAAGGAAGCTGTCGAGGTTCCTCCTTTCGTGAACTCTGCCGCAGTTCCCCAAGACAACTGGGGAACGGAAGCCGTCCAGGTTCTGCCGCCAGATCTACTAAAGATCAAGCGGCGCATCGCCAAGCTCACCTCCATGGATCCGCCTCTAACCGGCATGGACACGGTTCTATGCTGGCTGATTAGGCGAATCCAGCCATTGGCCAACCACAGCGGCCGTCTCCTGTGCGAATACACGGGAGTCAAGGATCCGATGCGGACAACCACCAAAGATTAGCCCGCAAAGGAGCTTCGACGGCGCATCAACCAATTGGTCGCATCACGCGACCAATACGAAGCGAGTCGGCCAATGTATACGGCCGACAATCCGGTTCCCAAGGTAATTTTTCAGTCATTTGGGTACAGTTTTACTTTTTCTCGGATTTTCTAGCTTCTGATTTTGATCTTGTTCGTCCGACAGTTCGCGGATCTTTCAGATTCGGACTTGGTATCCGAGGCAGAGCTGGACGCGCTGCGCACCGCCGCTACAGGTGGACGCAAGCGCAAGAAGATTATTTCCTCTGAGGAAATTATCGACCTTGACGGAATCCCCGTCGCCACTTCCAGGTTCTTTCATCTGGGTTCTTTTTCATGAGAACTTTTCATCCATCTTCGGTTTTTTAACTTTTCCGGGTTTTTTGTTTTTAGCCTGCCTCCCTCCAGTTTAAAACCAAAGAAGCTGAAGAAACACAAGGTTGTTTCCAGCCGAGGCGGTCAACCTTCTTCCGCCGTTGCCCCGAACACGTCGTCCACAATGGCGGAAGAGCAAACTGCAGCCCCCACCACCAAGCCCTCAGAGCCCAGCCAGCCCGTTGTGTCGGACACGGACACGAGGGAAAGGGCGGCTCCAGAGGTGGAGAAATTTTCTCGGACTTTCGACGAAGAGATTCCCACCTTTGACAAAGACTTCAAGATTATCAACGACGGCCTAAGCGCGGCCGGAACTACTTTTGCGGAATACGCAAAAGAGTTCCAGGAAAACTTGGCGGGTTTGCACCGAATGAGCCAGGTATGTAACTCTAGCCCCCAAGCATTAAACAAAATTGCATGCCTGTTTTGCTTTGATGCTTTTTGTAACCATTCTTTTCCTTGCTATGTTGCAGCAAACCGCCGAAACCATAAACATGGAAGTTTTCAACAAACTCACCATCAAGAATAAGGAGGTTAGAAATCTCCTTTCTATTCTTGAGGAGAGAGAGGCGGAACTGGCATCGTCTCAGCTCGCTTTATCGGAAACATCAGGTATACATTATTCTTCTGAGGTTTGCAATTCAATTTTTTTTTGTCTAAGTACTTATTCCAGAAATTTTCTAAATCCGGAATTTTCTTTACTTTTCAGCTGCTTTGGCTAAGGCCAAGCAAATAGCTGAAGATGCCGGCAATGCCGAGAATCTCCGAAAGGAGAATTTGGAGCTTCACAAGCATCTTGTGAAGGCTCAAAAGGATCTGGAGGCCAGCAACTTGGCCCTTGGAGTTGCCAACTCCAAAGCTTCTGAACAGGCGGAGAAGGATAAATCCACCATTCAGGATTTAGAAAATGCTCTGAACCTTCGCCTGGAGGAAATCTCCGAGATCGACAAGCTTATCGGTAATTTTCCGTTACCTTTTTTATTTTTCCATATCTTGTTTTTTCTTCTCTGTTTTTTGCCTAACACTTTTGATTGTTTTGTCGGAAAAAACAGGAGAGATCCCAGATGGTACCCGGCTTGAAGGGATCCAAGCCTTTGGGAAGATGTGGACTTCGATCCGTGCTGCTGGAATGCAGCTGGTGAACAAGTTTCTTCCCGCAAGGACTGGGGAGTTCTCGGAGGTTGAAAAACTTCCGGGAGCCATCATGGAGGTGGCGGAATCCAGGGATTCTATTCTGCGTTCCGCTGCACGGGGTGGTGCGCGTATGGCACTCGGCCTTATGCGCATGCACTACCCCGGTGCTAAATCCTGGCGCGTGGCGTCCGGTGTCCCTCAGGGATACACGGACACTCAGCGAAATACCATCTTTGATGAAATCAAAGGCCACGCCACCCAGATTGCCTCCATGGTAAATATTTCCATCAACTATCCAGAAGAGGAGATCCCTCCAATCCCCGAAGACGACAGCAGCGAGGAGGAATCTGATGCTTGAAGGGCTACCTTTGACCTGGACGGCAAAAAATAGACAATAGGAGCATTACTGTTCTTTCAATGTAATCTGCAATGTAATGCTTCTATTTGTATGAATGAAAAATTCCGCCTTTTGCAATTATTAGTTATGAAATTTTTTGCAAGGTTTTTCGGATGTTACTATTCCTTTATCTTCTAAGTTCTCTGGCATACATGTTTTAGCTGTCCTTAGTGTTTGAAATGGCTCAAATAGCAATATGAATCGTCATGCCGAGTAACTGGGAGTAACCAATCAGTTTAAACTCGGAAACATGGACCATGCTAAAGGCATTTTTACTAACTAGTTCCAGCAACCCAACACATACGCAATCAGATAATGCTTAGAGAAACAAGGAACTTTTTAACCGAAACTTGGGCACGCAGGCAATTCAAGTTTCCTTTAGCCGTTAGCAGGCTGAAAAAACATTCAGTTACTTAACGCCGAGTACGCAGGCACAATTCGGGTTAACATTGAGTATTTTGTAAGATCATTGGGAAATAGAGAAGGTGGAAACATGCTTTTACTATAATGAACATGCAAAAAACATGGATACCAGAAATCCAACAACTTTATTTCATGATCTCAAAAGATGTTTACATAGATATTGAACTAAGTATAGAAGAGACATAACTGCTATGTATTCCAAAGCTTTGCTATCCACTTGACTTTGTCGGATTTCTTCAACAACTTGTATAATGTTAAGATTTTAGCCCCCAGCCGACTAATGAATCTGCTAACGGCAGCTGCGGAACCCGTCAATCTTTGGACATTTTTGACACAGGTAGGTTTTGTGATGTTCAAGATTGCCTTGATCTTTTCCGGGTTAACTTCTATTCCTCTGTGAGAAACGATGAAACCCAGAAGTTTTCCTGAGGGAACCCCGAATACGCACTTAGATGGATTCAACTTCATCTTGTAGGTGCGTAAGTTTTCGAAAGTTTCTCGCAAATCCTCAAGGAGTGTATCTTTTTCCTTGGTTACGACAGCAATATCGTCCACATAAACATGGACATTTTTTCCAATCTGACTATGCAAACAACGTTGCATGCAACGCTGGTAGGTTGCACCTGCGTTCTTCAGGCCAAACGGCATGGTTACGTAATAATACGTCCTGTATGGGGTTATGAAAGAAGTCTTAATTTGATCTTCCTTTTTCATGCGTATTTGGTGGTACCCGGAGTATGCATCCAAAAAGCACAAAAGCTCAGAGCCTGCTGTAGCATCTATTATTTGATCGATTCGCGGTAATGCGAACCTATCTTTCGGACACAATTTGTTCAAGCCTGTGTAATCTATACACATTCTAAGAGCAGTAGTGTCTTTCTTCGGTACTAATACCGGATTTGCGGACCAATCAGTATGGATCACTTCCTTGATGAAATCCGCTGCTAAAAGCCGGATAATTTCCTTGCCAATAGCCTTCCGTCTTCTTCCGTCAAATCGACGGAGACCTTGTTTGACGGGTTTTGATCCAGGAATAACCTTAAGTTGGTGCTCAGCAAGTTCCCTGGGTACACCTGGCATGTCCGCTGGACACCAGGCAAAAATATCCCAGTTCTCACGGAGGAACTTGATGAGCTCGCCTTCCTATTTGTCAGTCATCCCGGTCCCTACGGCGACAAATTTTGTCGGATCTTTGGGATCTAGGATTACCTGTCTTGTATTCTCGGATGCCTTGAAGCTGTCTGTTGGCTTCCGAGTTTCTTTTCCTGCCGGCATTTCTGACGGTGATACCTCCTTGGCTAATTCCTTCAGTTCTTCCTTTGCTATAACTCTCTGAGCGCAAAGGGCGTTTTCTTTCTCCAACTCATTTGCCAGCTTAAAATCACCAGCTATAGTGAATACACCTCCCTTGGGTCCTGGCATCTTCAGCTTGTTATAAATATAACAGGATCTTGCCATGAATTTGGCGAAAGCTGGACGTCCGAGTATTGCGTGATACACGCTTTCGAACGGCACTACTTCGAAGGATACTTTTTCCTGCCGGAAGTGATCTTTATCTCCGAAGGTGACATCTAGGGAAATTTCTCCTAGGGATCGTGCTTGCCTGCCAGGGACGATACCATGGAAGCGTATATTGCTCTAGTTGAGCTGAGACTCTGAAATCTTCAGGTGCTTCAGTGTATCCAGGTACATTATATTAATGCTGGATCCTCCATCCATCAGCACTCTTCTTAGCCTAGTATTTTGAACAATAGGGCTTACAACAAGAGCTTGTGTGCCAGGTTCAGGGATATTTCTGGGATGATCAGACTGATCCCAGATTATCGGTGTATTGGAGTACTTCAAGAACTTCGGGGTTGCCGGAACAACCGCGTTTATTTCTCGAAGTGTTCTTTTTGCCACCTTTGCTGATGGGGTTGCTAAGAAAGTTAGCATTGCTTCTCCATCAACCCTCGGAAACTTGGGTTCGCCTTTACGCTGCTATTCCTGGATTTTTTCGTCAGTGTCCGATTCACTGTCTTCTTTGTCAGCTTCTGGCTTTTGTTTGGCGGGTTTCCTTTTGGAACCCTTCCCTTTATTTCCGGACCCTGCACTGCCCTTCATGTGCTTATTCAGCCGGCATTGCGCGTTTGTATGGGTGGGTTTCCCAAATTGTGAGTGGTGAACGCAAGGTTCCGACTTAATCCTTTCCCACTCCTCTGGAGTGTAATTGATTGGATCTGGGTTGCGTCCTTTCCACTTATTTCCCTTTTCTCCTCCAAAGTCTATGTTCACCTCTTTGGGCTTTGTCGTTGTTTCTGGAGTGGCTTTTTTGTCAGAACGAGGGGTTTTCTTGGCGAGTATCAATGATTCAATATTGCCTCCTCTTGCTCTGATGTCATCCTCGGCTGCGGCATGCTCATTGGCGGTTGTAAGCATGGATCCGAGATCCTTGTGCTTCTTGGAACCAACCATGAACGGTACAAGTCCGGATTTTAGGCCATTGACGAAAGCATGCATTGCTTGTACGTCAGTTACTCCAGAGCAACTATTCTTCATTGCTGTCCATCTGGAGATGAAATCCACGTATGGTTCATCCTCAAATTGCGTGCAACGGTTTAGCTGGTTGATGCTATTCGGGCGTTTGTATGTTCCCCGGAAATGCTGAGTAAATACTCTAGCCATATCGTCCCAGCTATCGACTGTTCGTGACGGTAATCCATTGATCCAGTCTCTGGCTCCATCCAGCAGCATTAGGGGAAGAAACTTGACAGCTTCCAGGTCTGTCCCATTGTTGATCTGGACGGCTGTATAGTAATCCGAGAGACAGGTATCCGGGTTTGTGCTGCCAGTGTATTTCTGGTACGTTGGACCGACCTTGGCAAAGCCAGAATGCAGCGTTATTCTTCGGATCCTGTCGGTAAAACATTTAGGACCAAAGTATAGATCATCTTTTTCTGCTCTGTCAATGTGTGCAGAATATCTTCCGGCTGAATGGACAGAAGGGGATCAGCTCCTTTCTCTTCCATTGTTGCGCGAACGCGCTCTTCCGGGATTGTTTCTATCTCTTCTGTGTTCACGCCCTTTTGGATTAGGCGGAGTTCTACTCCTATGCCTTTCTTTGTCCTTAGGCGGTGTCCGGGATCTCTCACGCCTGTGAGGTATATCGTATCTTCCAGCTTTCTCAGCTGGGTTTCTCGGAGGTGGCATTATTTTGCCGTCTTTCCGGTGTTTGTCTTCCCGATCATGGGGTTTATACCCATCTTTCGGGAGATGGGATCCGGTTTTAGACGCTGCATCCCGGTTGTCGGGGTTTTTCTTGTCTTTTCTCGGATCCTCTTTTTTATCTTTTGAGTTGTCTGAATCCCCGGGTTCTTCCGGTCCAGGTGCTCCAGCAGCGCAAGTAGCTGTCTTGCATAGGGCGGAGTTATCATGCAGCCTCCCTGATCGCTCTTGAGCGCGCTGTTGTTGTTGCAATGCTTTTCCTAGGAAAGCATACACCCCTTGGAGTTTTTCCCCGTTGGAATACAGATCGTTGTTAAGAATCGCGAACGCTGCTTCCGCGTTTTCTGCTGCGGTCTTGTATATTGGTTCGCCCTTGGCATCTTTGCCGTTTAACTGCTTTTGCCAAGACGGGTTATGGAACCTTTCTTTTGGCGGCAGTTCTTCCGGTCTTGCGATTCCAGGTAACCTAGTAGGTTTTAACGCGGATCTATTCTTTCTCTCGTACTCCTCTATTTCTTCCTTCATGACCTTGATGTCATTATGGGTTCGTTGGAGATGTTGCCGAGATCTGAGTAGATGTTGCTGTTGCCGTTGGAAAGCTTGTCTCCTGGCTTCCAGCATCTCAGGGGGTTCATCTGGTCCCACTGGTGTTTGCAATAGCTCTTGCTCTTCCTGTTCCGTCATTGGCAGAGCAGTGATTTCCTTAGATTTCTTCTCCGCAGGCTTTGTTCCGCTAACATCTCCGACTTCCAGGTTTTCATCAGCGAGATCAGCTGATTTTTTCTTCCGGATTTGGTATTGGAGTTTTTTAGAAGCACGGTGCTTTTTCTTGGAAGAGGGAGGTTTTTTGAAAGGCTCATCTTCTGTCATCTCCTTGACATTGGGGAATATCGGAGAAGTTTCTCCGTCTTCTCTCTCTTCTACTGGCGGAGGGGTTATAGGGCTTTCCTGGCTGCCGGCGTCCGTGGTATCAGCCGGTTTTTCCATTAAGACTTCATGGAATCCCTCTTGAAAGGATTTAACCTTTCTTACGAAGGCGTCCTCATCTTCGTCCTCAGAGTCGAAGTTATCCGATCCGGTTTCCGACTCCAACCTCGCCTCAATGGCGGCAAGCATGGATTCTGCTTCCGAGTTCATCGTCTTGTTGACGGATGTTGGATCTTCCGCCTCTGTGACGGGTGTTTGATCTTCCGTCTCCATGACGGGTGCGTTGTTGTCTGCCTCTTGCACGGGATTTCCATCATCCGTGTTTTCGGCGATTTCGGATTGCACCATGCCGATAAAGTGTGTATCACTTTTGTGTCGGCGATCTGAGCAGAATCCGGCATCATAGTCATCTTCGACTGGGTATAGGGCGGGTGGGATAAATTTGCTTCCACCGCAAAACCCCATTGCTTCTGCAGTTAGCCCGATAAAGATGTTAGCAGATCCTATCGGTAGCACGCATGCACTTACCAGGTGGTTTTGCGCCGGTATGTAGGATCCGTTGTCGAGGAAGCGCCCGACGTCGTTGTCGAATTCCAAGCTTCCGACAGTGATTGATCTTCCGATTCCGCCAAGTATCCCATATCGGAATCTTACGCCTGACGTCGTTTGCCCCACGGTGGGCGCCAACTGTCGAGACATCGTAGTAGTTTTCATAGACGGGGGTGCCATGAGACTACGGTAGAGACGTGGGGTAACGGGATAGCGTAGTAACACAGAACACAGGATTTTACCCAGGATCGGTACGTCGCGACAGTACGACGTGCCTACTCCTGCACTACTCACTAATTGGGACTAAAGCCCGTAAACAGGGTTACAATGTGAGGGTTTGGATCTAAGCTACTCGACGAGGATGAGCTTCTCGGCGAGTTGGCGTAGAGCTTCTCTGTTTGCTCCTTGTTTTGTCTATCTCCCGTCCGGCTTTATATAATAGCCGGATTAGGGCTTACAGAATAGGAAACCTAGAAAACTACGGTAACTTGTAACTTGGAAAGCAAGGAATGCGTCTTCTCCTCCAAGCCAGATCACATGGGCTATGATCCGGGTTCTTCTAGAATCCGGCTTCTGCGCGTCGGATTACTGGGCCGCCTAATGGACCTAAGCCCACTACCACTTAGGCCACCCTGGTAATCCGGCACTTGGCCTACCATCTTCTATACCCCTATTTGGTATATATCCGACACAAAGGATAACTAAACATAGCTAAGAATGGATACATCGGTACTCCCATGCTCATCACGCAGGACGGTGGTGAGTAGTACGACGAGAGGTACGGTGAGGAGCACGCCCACGAAAGTAGGTAGAACGACGATCCACATAAATCTGACGTGGTCTGAGAGCGACTCTAGGTGTGGTGAAGTACATAGCGTCGACTCCCTGTCCTCCAAAGCGTGAAATCCCAGTGTAACCAGCACCGAGGTTGAGGAGTGGACCTCTGATCGGCTCGTAACCTCCAGCATCTGGCAGACGACGACCAACTGGCTGATCGAAACGTGCAAAGCGCTCATCTCCAACAAAGTCTGTGGTGTACGTCGCCAGACGAGTCAAAGCAAGGTAGAGCTGCTCTCTGACTGAAGCCAACTCCTGAGAGAGTGTGGTGGCAACTGCGTCACTGTGCCTCACAAAATTAGCGGTGGTGTGCAGCCTGGTGTTATCATGCTCGTAGACATCCAGGTTGTCGTAGAGAGTGAAATGAGCTCCCTCCGAAGTGATGTAACCACGGGGGATGTGGCGATAGATGGAATCGTCAAACCCCCAGTAGTCATCACGAAGGACGGTGAGACTCACATAAGCTGCTTGCTGCACAGCCATATCCACTGTGGAACCTACTGCCTCGTAGCGGTGGACAACGCTCATGCCATCATCTGACAGAATGTAGACGATAGCCTATGTAACATCCCAAGTATGAAAAACCACCCCTAGCATGTTTGTTTCTTGTTTAATTAAAGTTTTGCATCATGTCATCATGCTCATTTATTTGTTTGCATTTGTTTCTTATTTGTTTTGCATCTGTTTTTCTCTGTTTTCACAATTCAAATTCAAACATATTTCAAATGCTTGTTCATACTTGTCATATTACAATCTTTTTCAAATAAAAAGTCCAACTCAAGCAACCATTTGTTTCCATTTTATTCCTTAATGCTCAACTATTAAAATGATGGCTTTAATCAATCAATTAATTCCCATGTTATTTCAAAATTCAAATCAAATCATCAAACAACACCTAATTTGAATTTATGAATATTATCAAAACAAATCAACTCATTTGTTTATAATTAAACATAGGGTTCACCCTATTAAAAAGTTTGGTTTCATTAATAGTCACTTAATAAGCAATTTCTCCCAAATTTGGATTAAATACAAACAGCAAATTAAATTTGAAAATTTTGGAAAATAAAAGTTAGCATTCAGTTGCTATGGTGAAAACTAACCTAACCATAATTTTTTCCAAATTTTCCTAGCCCTAAAAACTATCTATTTCTTCCATTTCCTTTTTCTGCAAAAAAAAAACAGAAGAATAAATTTTTTTTTAAAAAAAGAAAAAAATCGTGCGCAACAGAGGGAGCAGCCCAGCCCACTTACCTTACCCGCGCGGCCCGATACCGCTTCGCGCAGCTCCCCCGTCTTCTTTCTGTACGGCGTCGCATCGGGGGGTGCCACGGCGGCACAGCACCCCGCCGACGGCCGATGCGCGCCCTACCCCCTCTATAACGCCACCCCCCTAGGGTTCCCTCGAGCCCTAGCCACGCTCCACCCCTCTCCCTCCTCTCCACCGTCGTCTCTCTCCCGCTCCCACCGGAATTTCTCCTCTCTGCCACCGCACATTGAACACCCCCGACTCTGAACATCTCCGGCGATCGCCGTCCACGATGACTCTCGGCGTGAGCTGATCGCGGGAACGAGCTCGCCGGCCCTTCCTCGAGCTGGTGGACACCCACGGGGATCACGAGGGGACCTGGATCGGCGCCGCCATCTTCGACCTGTCGCCGGCCACCGTCTCCCCCGATCCTCTGCTCGACGACAGCCGCGGTGAGCTCACCGTGCCCTTCCTCCTCCCTGTCCTCGAGCACGCACCCGTACTCAATGTATCCGCAGCGCACCCCACCCACAGCAGCACGGCGCAGCAGCACCCCGGTGATCGCCGCCGTCGTTTTTCTCTGTCAGGTTTCAGTCGAGCGCCCGCGCCAAATTCAGTTAAGCATTGGATCTGAACCTTACCTAGGCCGCGCGTCGTTTACTGACAGAAACGTTCGCTCGCTGCACTGGTTACAGCGTTGCGCACGCGAGCGAGGGGGCCTGGGATCGATTCCTGGTTTCCGCGGATTAAAGCCGCTATTTTGCGCAGCTCGCTGACAGGGTGGCCCCCCCTGTCAGCCACTGCTGCTGCCACGCAAGCACGCGCTGGCCCAGGGCCCATCTGGCAGTGCCTTGGGCTAGCTGTGTGTGCGGTAACAAAATGTTTCCAGCTTTTCTGTTTTTAAAACAAGCCCTTTTGAATTACAGAATAGTCCTCTAATTTAAATTGCTTATAACTTTTAAATTATAAACCCAAATAATAAAAGTAAAATATGTGTGTTGATCCAAATTAAATTGTCTATCTATTTAAACCATTTGTTTCCTGTTTTGAATTTTCCAAATGCATCCAAAATTTGAATTCAAACAATTCATTTGTAATTTGATAAAATCCATAACTAATTCATACTAAATCCAAATAATGCAAATAAAATATGTTTTCCATGCTATTTCAAACCACCTATTCAAATATAAATTTTGTTTCATGGTTTAAATAATTAAAATTGCTTAAATAATTTAAACCTTGTTTAAATCATTTAAATTTGCTAAATTCATAACTTGCTCAAAATAAATTATTCTTGAACATGTAAAATATGTTTTCAAACTAGAAAAGTATAAACTTTTCAAATATGAATTTGAATTTATGTTTGGAACAAATAAAATCCAAATAATATTCAAACTTGTTCTAAATTCATTTAAAACTTGTTTAATCTTGTTTAATTCATAATTAAATTATTGTAATCCCTTTTTCAATAATTGAAACATGTAATCCAACTAAAATTTTGTGTTCTTTTCAAATATGAATTTTTTTATTTATTTGGCACAATTTAAATTGGTGAAAACAACAACTATTTGTGTAATCCCTTTAAGGAACCAAAAAAAATCCCTAACTTAATAAATAAATTCCTAAATTGGTAAAACTCTTTTCCAATTGGTTCTATTGTTGTTATTTTGTTGTTTTCCTCATCCATGCATCATACTAATCCACTTTCACCTGTTGGTTAATTGGAAAACAATTGTTTCAACCAAAATTCATGGGCTTTTCATATGCAACTCAAAATTGCATATGTGTCCATTTAAATTGTGTTACCATGCCAACTAGTTATTTTGATGCATCCATTAACTTGACATGCATCATCCCATGATTGTGCAGTATGCCATGATATTGATTGTTTATCTTCCTGTATTGTTTGTTTGCTTCTTCTCGGATAGACGACGACGTTGAGACAGACGATACTTACGACACCCCTTCTGAGGATCTAGCTCAGTACCAGGCTGCTGAGTTTGCAGGCAAGTTATCACTCACATGAACCATTGTGTTCCTTTCAACATTGGTTACCGATACTTTCAGTTGTCTATTTCTGCTAGCCATATGTATCGTTGCTTTTGTTACGAACCTATCACATGATACCCTGAACCCTGATATTGCCTCACCTCCAGTCCTATAACCCCGGTGCTTGGGCGCGTGTCTTACTAGCATGCTTAGAGTTGTTTTGCTCAAGTCTGTTACCCGTTACTTTCTGTTACTACATTTCACTTATGTTCTGGGGCTCGATGTTAAACAACCACCTGATAATTTGAGGTAATAATAAATTGCTGATAAGGCACCGGCAGGAGGCCCGACATGGTTTTGAGGCCTGCTAGTGTCGACCCTAATTAGGAAAGGGTCTTGTCTACTGCTACTACGTGGAGTTTGACGAGACTGCTGACGAGTAGGTAGCGGACCCGGGCAGGATCCGAGACATCGTGGATGGGCTCCGTCTTCTTTTCATTCCCGGCTTCTTAAGCCTATTTGGATTTGTCTGTACTCAGACCCGTTGAATGCTTCCGCTGAGATGTAATGATGTTATGTTGGGACATGTGTCCTCTGGATGATTGTATTTGCTATCTCTGCTCTAGTGAGAGCTATTTGCAACTTATTTCCATCTTTTGTGTCTTAGAGATATGTTGTGTTATCATTTTGTTCAACGCCGTTGACGTACCATGTGTGTATGGTATGAAGTACGTCAATGGTAGTATCCTGATTTCTATGGGATGGTTTACGTAGACGCTGAACAGACAGGGGTTGGTTGTCACACATACGTGTGTTGGTCTACTCGTAAGAGATGCGGGTGCCGGTAAGCCCCGTAATCCAATCCACTACTGTTCAACGGAACTGCGAGTATCCTCTAGAAGTCCGGGTGCGACAGCCTGGTAGTAGGTCTGGTCAAACTCTCGCTGCTGCTCGTAGACCTGGTACTCTGGTGCCCAACGGAACCCCAGATAAGTGACCATGTCTCTCAGCATCTCCGGATAACCGGCAGTGCTCTCGCAACGAGTCATCTGAACTTCCTGCGGGTAGAACCTGAGATCCATCTGCAGATGATTGGGGCAGTTTTGATTAGACGCCGGTAGAGAACTGAAGTGGAAAGCAACAACAAGGTTTCAACGGACGATAAGGATGTTGAGAATAACAGGATATCGAAGCAACATCGGGAAACACGAGACCAAAAACTCCTGAGGTACTACGGAAAACCCCATCCGGGCTTCTAAAGGATCAATATCTACTGCTTAAGGAATAGAGGATCTGCTTCCGGGGCTTACACGCCTCCGTTCTCAATCGTGAGTAGGCAACATGATAAATCATGTCACAACCACCTCCATTCCCATGGTCTAGTAGATATAACTATCCTAGAGAAACCAGGATACGTGAAATCCTAACTTGAAAGTTTCGGTGAGAACAGAAAACAACGTTGCACTTCCTTACCAGAAAAAGGAGGGTGGGTGGGGAAAGAAATAAAATGGCAGAATTCCTACTCTCACGTTTCATTTTTCCTATATAGCTACAAAATAGTTTCTAGACTCAACTGGGACCAGTAAAAGGGATCCTACAGGCAGACAGGCTCTTATACCATTTGTCGCACCCAGACTTCTAGAGGATACTCGTAGTTCCGTTGAACAGTAGTTGATTGGATTACGGGGCTTACCGGCACCCGCATCTCTTACGAGTAGGCCAACACACGTATGTGTGACAACCAACCCCTACTGTTCATCGTCTACGTAAACCATCCCATAGAAATCAGGATACTACCATTGACGTACTTCATACCATACACACATGGTACGTCAACGGCGTTTAACAAAATGATAGCACAACAGATCTCTAAGACACAAATAAATAGAAATAAGTTGCAAATAGCTCTCACTAGAGCAGAGATAGCAAATACAATCATCCAGAGGACACATGTCCCAACATAACATCATTACATCTCAGCGGAAGCATTCAAAGGGGTCTGAGTACAGACAAATCCAAATAGGCTTAAGAAGCCGGGAATGAAAAGAAGACGGAGCCCATCCACGATGTCTCGGATCCTGCCCGGGTCCGCTACCTATTCGTCAGCAGCCTCGTCAAACTCCACGTAGTAGCCGTCACGGGGATCCTCGTAAGCGTAGTCTGCGGAAACCACAGCCCCAAAGGGGTCAGTACATAAACGTACTGGCAAGCAAGACTCACAGTTCACCAAATTGTAGCCCGTCAACACCAAGCACAGATGCCTTGGGTTCAACGGAAGAAAGGGATATAAAAGATGCGGCAACTGGCTGCACTAACCAACTACAGAACATACTACAACTTCCGGCTATCAGAAAGGGGATAAGATAGCGTATCGTAACCAACTACAACTAACCACCACACAAACCCATCCTGGATCTCGCCCCTTATCCAAAGAAGCAATCCGAGGATAACTCACACAGTTGGATTAATGATGGATCAAATTGTTGTGTCAATAAGCCTATTACTAGTCAAGTTATCATTAGTTAGGTGTAAGTTGTTCTGAGTACTTGTTAGCCAGTACTTTCACCAAGTCAACCATAACCGCGGAAAACACGGCTTCTCGAGAAGATTTATCCCTGCAGGGGTGCACCAATTTGGCCGTACACGTAAGAATAACCCGCCAGATGGGAAGGCCTTTCCCACCAAGCGGGGCACTCAACACAACTCAACTCTTCTTCGCATCAAGCCCAAAGAACCACGTGCTGTGCGTGCGCGGCTAATCGAACCCCACGAAGAAAAGGGGACCCTCATAGCACTTGAAGACCACGCCGTCCTAAATGCCGACTACAAAAGTTCCACCCTGGCCTCGGGTTCGTACCTGCATATGCGTGCATCAAATGGAAAGCCCGAACTAGGTGTGGCGATTTGGACGAGATGCGAATCGAATAAAATTGAGGGGGGCGCCCATACACGCTTCCCACATGCGGATAGTGCGCTCATCATGGATCAGTAGACAAGACCCCTTTCCTAATTAGGGTCGACACTAGCAGCCCTCAAAACCACGCTGGGCCTCTTGCCGGTGCCTTATCAGCAAATTATTATTACCCAAAAATTAACAGGTTGTTGTTTAACATCGAGCCCCAGAACATAAATGAACTATAGTAACAGAAAGTAACGGGTAACAGACTCGCGCAAAAACAACCCTAAGCATACTAGTAAGACACGGGCAACAAGCAAAGGGGTTATAGGTGTGGAGGTGAGGCCATATCAGGGTTAAAGGGTAACATGTGATAGGTTCGTAACAGAAACAACTATTCATAGGGCTAGCAGAAATAGACAACGGAGAGTATCGGTAACCAATGTTGAAAGGAACACAATGGTTCATGTGAGTGATAACTTGCGTGCAAACTCAGCAGCCTAGTACTGAGCTAGATCCTCAGAAGGGGTGTCGTAAGTATCGTCTGTCTCAACGTCGTCGTCTATCCGAGAAGAAGCAAACAAACAATGCAGAAAGATAAACAATCAATAACAGGGCATAGTGCACAATCATGGGATGATGCATGTCAATTAAATGGATGCATCAAAATAAACTAGTTGACATGGTAACACAATTTAAATGGACACATATGCAATTTTGAGTTGCATATGAAAAAGCCCATGAATTTTGGTTGAAACAATTGTTTTCCAATTAACCAACAAGTGAAAGTGGATTAGTATGATGCATGGATGAGGAAAACAACAAAATAACAACAATAGGACCAATTGGGAATAAGGTTTACCAATTTAGAAATTTATTTATTAAGTTAGGGAATTTTTGGTTCCTTAAAGGGATTACACAAATAGTTGTTGTTTTCACCAATTTAAATTTTGCAAAATAAATAACAAAATTCATATTTGAAAAGAATACAAAATTTTAGTTGGATTACATGTTTCAAATATTGATAAAGGAATTATAATGATTTAATTATGAATTAAACAAGTTAAAACAAGATTTAAATGAATTTAAAACAAGTTTGAATTTAATTGAATTTTTATTTGTTCAAAACATAAATTCAAACTCATATTTGAAAAGTTTATACTTTTCTAGTTTGAAAACATATTTTACATGTTCAAAAATATTTTAATTTGAGCAAGTTATGAATTTAGCAAATTTAAATGATTTAAACAAGGTTTAAATTATTTAAGCAATTTTAACTATTCAAACCATGAAACAAAATTTATATTTGAATAAGTGGTTTCAAATAGCATGGAAAACATATTTTATTTGCATTATTTGGATTAAGTATGAATTAGTTATGGAATTATTCAAATTACAAATGAATTGTTTGAATTCAAATTTGGAATGCATTTAAAATGTTCAAAACAGAATACAATTGGTTTAGATAGATAGATAATTTAATTTGGATCAACAAACATATTTTACTTTTATTATTTGGAGTTATAATTTAAAAGTTATTAGCAATTTCATTTTGAGGACCATTCTGTAATTTAGAGGGACTTGTTTTAAGAAGAAAAATGCTGAAAACTTTTGTTACTCCGCAGCTATCTACCCTAGGCACTGCCAGTGGGCCTAGGGCCCACGTGGCATGCATGCGTGGCAGCAGTGCCACACAGCAGCTGACAGGGGGGCCACCCTGTCAGCTCAACGCGCAAAAGAGTGGATTTTATTCCGCGGATGCCAGGGCTCGAACCCGCGGCTCCCGTGCGCGTACGCTGAGCGCAACCACTGCGTTGCTCGATCGATCTTGTCAGTAAGGGGGCTGCAGAGAGGTTGAGCTTCAGTTCCTTGGTTAACTGAATTTCGCGCGCGCGCTAACTGAACTTTGGACAGAGACAACGACGGTGGCCGGCGGCGATCAACGGTGCGGGGCTGTGCCGTGGTCGATGTGCTGGCGTGTGATCTCCTGCTGATGCGTGCGTGCAGAGAGAGGACAGGGAGGAGGAGGAGGAAACGGTGATCCTCACCGGCGATGCAGGCGTTGCAGAGGCCCGATGCAGACGGCGGCGGCGACAGCGACGTGGTCGTGGACGGCGGCGGCGTTCCAGTAGGCCTCCGGGGGTGCTAGGGTGTCCAAACGCTCGAGGGAGAAGCGGTGGTTCGATTTCGGTAGCTAGGAGGGATGGTGGCGCAGCGAGGTGGAGGTGGTCATCGTGGGTTCAGGTAGGCGGCGCTCCGGCGAGGTTGCAGGGGTGGGGAACGAGGCAGTGAGAGGTGGAACGGCGGCGGAGCTCGAGGGGAAAGGTGGGAGGTAGGCTAGGGCTACGCCAGGGGCTCGAGGGGGTAGATATAGGGCTGCGCGGGCGTTGCGGACCGTCTGCTCCGCCGTACGCCGACGTGGCTGCGGCGGATGCGCGCCGTACGCGAAACAGAAGGAGGGGGCGCGGGCGAAATGGTACCGGGCCAGCGCGGGGGAGGAAAAGAAGTGGGCTGGGCTGCCCACTGCCCCTGGCGCTAGTTTTTTATTTTTTCAAATTTTTCTCCTTCTGTTTTTTTTTGCAGAAAATAGAATAGGAAGAGAAATGAGGTTTTTAAGTTAGTAAAATTTTTAGAAAAATTAGGGTGAGTTAGTAATTACAAAAGCAACTGCTTGCCAACTTTGTTTTTCAAAGTTTCAAATTTAAAATTGCTGTTTGTAATTCAATCAAATTTGGAAGGATTTGCTTATTAAATGATTATTATGGAAAACAAACTTTTTAATAGGGTGAGCCCTATTGTTTAATTAGAACAAAGGAGTTGAATTGTTTTGATAATATTCATAAATTCAAATTGGGTGTTGTGTGGGATTTGGTTTGAATTTTTGAATGCAAATTGGGATTAATTGATTGATTAAAACCATCATTTTAATAGTTGAACATTATGGAATAAAATGGAAACAAATGGTTGTTTTTATTTGAACATTCTTATTTAAAAGGTTGTAACATAGCAAGTATGAAATAAATGTTTGAATATTATTTGAATCTGAATTGTGAAAACAGAGAAAAACATATGCAAACAAATAAGAAACAAATGCAAACAATTCAATGAATATGATGACATGATGCAAAACTTTAATAAAACAAGAATCAAACATGCTAGGGGTGGTTTTTCATACTTGGGATGTTACAGATGCTTATTCCGGGTATCACCAAATACGCATGAAAAAGGAAGATCAAATAAAGACTTCTTTTATAACCCCGTACGGGACGTATTATTACGTAACCATGCCGTTTGGCCTGAAGAACGCAGGTGCAACTTACCAGCGTTGCATGCAACGATGTTTGCATAGTCAGATTGGCAAAAACGTCCACGTTTACGTAGACGATATTGCTGTCGTAACCAAGGAAAAAGACACACTCCTTGAGGATTTGCGAGAAAGCTTCGAAAACTTGCGCACGTATAAGATGAAGTTAAATCCATCAAAGTGCGTATTCGGGGTTCCCTCAGGAAAACTTCTGGGTTTCATCGTTTCTCACAGAGGAATAGAAGTTAACCCGGAAAAGATCAAAGCCATCTTGAACATCTCCAAACCTACGTATGTAAAAGATGTCCAAAGATTGACGGGTTCCGCTGCTGCCGTCAGCAGATTTATTAGTCGGCTGGGGGATAAAGCCTTACTACTCTACAAGTTGCTGAAAAAATCCGACAAATTCGAGTGGACAGAAGAGGCCGATGCAGCGCTAACCCAGTTGAAGGAAACTTTGATGAAAGCTCCGATTTTGGCATCCCCAAAAGACGAAGAACCTATGTTATTGTACCTCACGGCTACAAACAGGGTTATTAGTGCAGTAATTGTTGTGGAACGGAAGAAAGACGAACAAAGTACACCAGACCAGCATTCGGTATATTACATAAGTGAAGTTTTCTCCGAGTCCAAGCAAAGGTACCCACACTACCAAAAACCGGCATATGGCGTATTTTTCGCATCAAGAAACTTATGTCATTACTTCCAAGGACATTCCATAACAGTGGTATGTAAAGCACCACTAGGGAATATAATAAACAATGCGGAGGCAACTGGCCGAGTAGCCAAATGGGGTATCGAGCTAGCAGCCTTCGACATTAAGTATCAGCCAAGGACGGCAATAAAATCCCAGGTTCTGGCAGATTTTATCGCCGACTGGACGGAAGCAATGGAGAAAACACCAATGCCGAAGTCCGAGTACTGGATCATGCATTTTGACGGATCCAAGATGAAGGAGGGCGCTGGAGCTGGTGTAGTCTTAAAATACCCTAAAGGAGATACAATGGATTATGTATTACAAATACACTTCAACGCCAGCAATAACGTGGCAGAATACGAAGCTTTGCTTCATGGCTTGCACATTGCAAAAGAAATAGGTGTCAAGCGCATATTGTGCTACGGCGACTCGGATTTGGTACAGCATCAACTTAACCAAACCTGGGACGCAAAGAGCCCTATAATGGCCGAATACCGGAGAACGGTGGACGAGTTCGCCATTTGTTTCTTTGGATTCGAAGTACTCCATGTAAAAAGGGAGGAAAATTGGAACGCGGATGCATTAGCCCGCATGGGGCCAGAAAGGGTAAAAATCCTACCACCAGGTGTATTCGTCCAGCATTTATACGAGCCATCCATAAAAGGTGGAGATATCGATTACCCCCTGGCTTCCGAATCAATTGAAGTTATGCTCGTTAACCCGGAGTGGACAATTCCATATTTAAACTTCTTAGTCAATCAGAAGTACCCGAAAGGAGCAGACGAAGTCTTGCAGAGACAAATTCAGCGTCGATGCAAAGGATACACGGTAATTGATAATTGCCTGTATAAACGCAGTACTTCCGGAATTTTTCTGCGATGTATTTCACCAGAAGAAGGACGAGAAATCCTGCAAGAAATCCATGCCGGAGATTGCGGACACCATGCTCAATCAAAAAGCATAGTTAAAAAAGCATTTCGTGCCGGGTTTTTCTGGCTAACAGCCAAGACAGATGCTGAGCACATAGTTAATACATGTGAAGGGTGTCAATATTACGCCAAGCAGACTAATATGCCGGCACAAGCACTCAAAACTATCCCAATTACATGGCCGTTTGCGGTCTGGGGGCTAGATATGATGGGACCGTTCAAAACTGCACGAGGCGGACTTACACATCTACTCGTAGCTGTGGATAAGTATACTAAATGGGTGGAGGCTAAACCCATCAAAAAGCTTGACGGTGTAACTGCCAGAAATTTCATCATTGACATAGTCATGAGATATGGTGTTCCACACAGCATAATAACTGACAACGGGACAAATTTCTCCATTGGGGTGTTGGCAAAATATTGCCGACAAACGGGAATTCGCCTAGATCTCGCATCTATGGCACACCCGCAATCCAATGGACAGGTTGAGAGAATGAATAGCTCAATCCTGCAAGGAATACGCCCAAGACTCGAATCTCCTCTTCATAGAGCAGCTGGAGCATGGGTAGAGGAACTACCTTCCGTGCTTTGGAGTATTCGAACGACGCCAAACAGGTCAACTGGGCAAACCCCGTTTTTCCTAGTTTACGGTGCGGAAGCTATTCTTCCAACGGACATGATCCATGATAGCCCAAGAGTGCGGGATTTCGAGGACTCGGATGCCGAAGAAGCACGACAGGATGCCGTCGATCTCTTAGAAGAGGAACGAGAGCTTGTGCTTCAAAGATCCGCCATTTACCAGCAAGGTTTACGACGTTATCATAGTCGGAAAATCAGGCATCGTTCTTTTAAAGAAGGTGACTTAGTGCTGAGATTGGTGCAGCAAAGAAAGCATAAATTGGCCCAAGTGTGGGAAGGACCATTTGTAATCAGCAAAGCTATGAAAAATGGGTCATATTATCTTGTAGATATTCGGGACACGGAAGATGATCCCGAAAAGCCGAATCGCAAAAGAAAGAGAAAGATAGATGATGAACTAGGAGAGACAAAGAGGCCTTGGAGCATCCAGCAGTTACGTCCCTTCTATACTTAGTTCAATTTCTATGTAAACATCTTTGAGATCATGAAATAAAGTTGTCGGAATTTTGATATCCATGTTTTTACAAGTTCCTTATAGTACAAAGCATGATTCCACCTTATCTGTTTCCCAATGATCTTACAAAATACTCAATGTTAACCCGAATTGTGCCTGCGTGCTCGGTGTTTAAAAACTGAATGATTTTCAGCCTGCTAACGGCTAAAGGAAACTCGGATTGTGCCTGCGTGCCCAAGTTTCAAAAAATTCCTTACTTTTCTCTAAGTATTATCTGATTTTTTACGTGTTGGGTCACTGGAGCTAGTTAGTAAAAATGCCTTTAGTATGATCCATGTTTCCGAGTTTAAAATGATTGGTTATACCCAGTTACTCGGCATGATGATTCAGAATACTATCGAGCCATTTCAAACACTAAGGACAGTTAAAACACATAAGCCAGAGAACTTAGAAGGCAAAGGAATATTAAAACCCGGAAACCTTGCAAATAATTTCATAATTAAAATTGCAAAAGGCGGAGTTCTTGTTTATACAAAAGGAATAGAAGCATTACAATATGAATTACATTGTAAAAGTGCAGTAATGCTCCTATTGTCTACTTTCATCGTCCAGGTTAAAGGCAGCCCTTCAAGCATCCGAGTCTTCTTCGCTGCTGTCATTCTCGGGGGCTTCCGGGATCTCCTCTTCTGGATAAGTGATGGAGATATTCACCATGGAGGCGATCTTGGTGGCGTGGCCTTTGATTTCATCAAAGATGGTGGATCGCTGAGTTTCCGTGTATCCTTGGGGGATACCGGACGCCACGCGCCAAGACTTTGCACCAGGTTAGTGCATACGCATAAGGTCGAGTGCCATGCGTGCACCACCCCATGCAGCGGAGCGTAGGATAGACTCCCTGGACTCCGCCACCTCCAAGATGGCACCCGGAAGTTTCTCAACTTCCGAGAACTCCCCAGTCCTTGTGGGAAGGAACTTGTTGACCAGCTGCATGCCAGCAGCTCTGATCGCAGTCCACGTCTTCCCAAAGGCTCGGATTCTGTCAATCCGAGTGATATCTGGGTTACCTCCTGTTTTTTCCGACAAAACAACCAAAAAGGTTAAGCGAAAAAAGCGGAGAATGCAAACAAGACATGGAAAATGGTAAATGAAGTAAAACTTACCGATGATCTTGTCGATTTCGGAGCCTTCCTCCAGGCAAAGGTTTAAGGCATTCTCCAGGTCCTGGATAGTGGACTTATCCTTATCCGCCTGTTCGGAAGCCTTGGAATGAGCAATTCCAAGGGCCAGATTGTTGGCTTCCAGATCCTTTTGGGCCTTCATAAGTTGCTTATGAAGGTCCAGATTCTCCTCACGGAGACTGGCAGCATTGCCGGCATCTTCAGCTATTTTCTTGGCCTTAGCCAAAGCATCTGGAAAGCAAGGAAAATTCCGAGTTTAGAAAAATCCCGGAAAAGTACTTAGAAAAAAAGCTGAATCAAAAACTTCAGAGGGAAAAAGTTTACCTGTTGTTTCCTTCAGCTGCAGCTGAGACGATGCCAGTTCTACCTCTTTCACCTCAAGAATGGAAAGAAGATTTCTAACCTCCTTGTTCTTGACGGAAAGTTTATTGAAAACTTCCATGTTAATGGTTTCGGCAGTTTGCTGGAACACGAAAAGGAAAAGAGTAACTAAAAAGCATCAAGGCAAAAAGTATACATTTTGCTTAATGCTTGGGGGCTAGAGTTAAATACCTGGCTCATTCGCTACAACCCTGCCAAGAATTCCGGCCGCGCTTAGGCCATCGTTGAGATTCTTGAAGTCCTTGTCGAAGGTGGGAATCTCCTCGTCGATTGTCCGAGAAGAATTTCCCACCTCTGGAGCCGCCCTTTCCCTCGTGTCCGCGTCCGACACAACGGGCTGGCTGGGCTCCAACGACTTGGTGGTGGGGGCTGTCGCATGCTCTTCCGCCATCGTGGACGGTGTGTCCGGTGCGATGACGGGAGAAGGTTGAGGGCCTCTGTTGGTAACAGCCTTATGCCTTTTCAGCTTTTTTGGCTTTAAGGTAGAGGGAGGCAGGCTAAAGGCAAACAACAAAAAACCCGGAAAGAGTTAAAACTCCGAACATGAAAGAAAACTTTGACAAAGGAAAACAACCCAGACGTTCTAACCTGGAGGTGACGACGGGAATCCCGTCAAGATCGATGATTTCCTCAGAGGAGGAAATCTTCTTGCGCTTTCGTCCACCTGTAATGGCGGCGTGCAACGCCTCCAGATCAGCGTCGGAGGCCAGCTCCGAGTCAGGAAGGTCAGCAATCTGTCGAAAAGAAAAAGCAGAGTTAGAAGCAAAAAATCCGAGAAAGCATGAAAAAGATCCACCCAAATGACGGAAAAAATACCTTGGGAGCCGGATTGTCGGCTGTATACATTGGCCGACCCGCTTCGTATTGGCCGCATGATGCGACCAACTAGTTTACGCGCCGCCGCAGATCCTTCGCGACCCAGTCTTTGCTGGTTGTCCGCATTTTGTCGTTGGCGCCCGTGTACTCGCAGAGGAGACGGCCGCCATGATTAGCTAATGGCTGGATCCGCCTGTCCAACCAGCAAAGGACCTTGTCCATGCCGGTTAGAGGCGGATCCAAGGAGGTGAGCTTGGCGATGCGCCGCTTGATCCTTAGTAGATCAGGCGGCAGAACTTGGACGGCTTCTGTTCCCCAATTCTCTTGGGGAACAGCAGCAATGTTTGAGAAAGGTGGAACCCCGATGGCCTTTGTCGGAAAAGGAACATCGGGATGATAAAAGAAGGAACCCATCCAGAATTTGACGGATTCCGAGGTTTTGATCTTGGGGAACCATTCCTCCCTAAATCTCCTAAGAGTGAAGGAGATGGTCCCGCAAGTCGGGAGTGCGCCCTCCAAAGAGTTCCGCTTAACCCCGAAACAGTATAACCAGAAGTCTAACCTAGGTTCTATGCCTAGGAAACCCTCGAAGAGGGCCTGAAACCCGGACATATAAAGACTGGAATTGGGTGGCAGGTTATGAGGCTGGATGTTATAGTGGGAGAGAACTTGGAAGAAAAAGGCAGAAGGGGGCAATCCCATACCTCTTAGGAGATGGGAGGAGAGAAGAACCCGTTCGCCGTCGTTTGGAAGGGGTTCGTTCTTGTCCTCAGGGAGCCGTCATTTCCCTTTGAGTACCAACCCCTCCTTTTCCATGTTTGGAAGGAGGGATGGGGGAATGCTGCAGGCAACCCAGTTGCCGGCAGTTTCCACTTCTTCGTCCGCTCCGGCGGACGTGGCGGCTTCTGCGGCGGCGAGCTCGTCGCCGAGGAGCGCGATCTTCTCCTCCGCCGTCTCGGGAGCGAACGGCGGAGAGGGCGCGGCGCTTGAGCCCGCAAGATCCGCGGTGGCGGAAGGATTCCCTCCGTCCACCGCGGAATCCGCAGTCTTTACCGGCTCGCCACCGGCGTGCGTTGGAGAATCCAACTGAGGATCCATTTGGTTGATTATGTCCTCGATGTCCTGCGCGACGGTGTGTGCGGGCGAAGGCGGCGAGGATGCCATTGGGTGGCGGCGCGGCTAGCCTCCGGTGACGTTCTGGGTGCAGTGGGCGTTCGGTGCTCTCTCTCTGCTAGAAGCTTGGGCGCTGTAATGGCGTTCGAGTGGTTGCGGAAGGTTTTCCGGGAGGACGACGAAGGCTATTTATAGCCGGAAATCCGTCACGATACGTGCTAACGGCTCTTTTGACCGTTGGATGATCAACGCGTGTCACTCGCCGGAAAATCCGTGAAATGAATCGACAGGGTGATTATAGCTATCTCCTCGTTTCCCGCGAGAATCTGTCAGAGATATGTTTCTGGGTTTTCCACTCAAAACCCAAACGTCCCTTGCGTCAGCAGAATTAAAGTGCTGACGTAGGAGGTTCCTTCTCCGCGAAGGATCGTGTGAGAAAAGCCGGATTTCCCGAATTCCGACTTTTACGTTACCATCTCTTAAAAAGAAGAAAACGAAGAATCAAGACTGCTGGCCAATATTTCTCGGACAATATACATTTGGCGAAAGACGGCGAATCAGAGTTTTAATCCTTCTTGGGGGCTAGTGTCGGATATATATCAAATAGGGGTATATCAGATGGTAGTCAAAAGTGCCGGATTACCAGGGTGGCCCAACTGGTAGTGGGCTATGGTCCATTGGGCGGCCCAGTAAGCTGACGCACAGAAGCCGGATTCTAGAAGGACCCGGATCACGGCCCACGTGATCTGGCTTGGAGGAGAAGAAGGATTCCTTACTTTCCAAGTTACTAGCTATCGTAGTCTTCTAGGTTTCCTATTCTGTATGCCCTAATCCGGCTATTATATAAAGCCGGACGGGAGATGAGATAACAAGACATGAAGCTACAGGCTAACTCGCCGGGAAGTTGATCCTCGGCGAATAGCTAAACAGAACCTCACATTGTAATTGTATACACATGCTTTAGTCCTGATTAGTGAGTTTGCAGGAGTAGGAACACCGTATTATTACGACGTACCGAACCTGGGTAAATCTGTGTCTTTGTCTACAACGCGATCCCGTTTCCCCACGTCTCTACCCGTAGTCTCATGGCACCCCCGTCTATGAAAACTACCACGATGTCTCGACACGAACCTTCCCGTCGATGCTACTACGGGTAAAAAGGTAGCGCTTCGTCCTTTTGGCGATCCAGCTGGAGTCCTTGCCCGGAAGTTATCTGATTTGATCGCCCGTGATAGTCGCAGGGGGCCAACTACCGTGAGAGGCAGCACATCTGCAGCTCCTTAGGATAGTTTTTCCGTAGTTTGTGCTTTCGATGTAATGAACCTTGGGATGTATTCATGTATTCTACCTTTAATCGAAATGTTCTTTTGATATCTGAGATGCTTCCTGTGATTGGACTGTCATGAGTTTCTCCCGATGGGAGTAGCCCCCGAGCACCTTTCAAATATGTGGTTTTATTTCTCGAATGGAGCGACTTATTCCTTAACTTTCCTTATCTTCTTCCAGGTAACCGGAGTTCTCGCGGAGTCTTCGAGTGGGTCTGCTGCCCAAGTAGATCCTCTTGTTGCTGCTGTTGGTACTTTTGCTGGCCTCCGTGACCGTGTTGTGGATGGTGAGCGCAAGCTAAAAGTTCTGCGTGGGGTGGCGGATGTAGCCAAGTCCAAACAAAAACTTGCGGTTGAACGTGAGCAGTTTGTGATGGATGAGTTGGCGGTTGTCGCCAAGGATTTGCTCTGTAAGTATCTCAGCCCCCTAGCTTTCCGTGTCTTCTATCTTTCTTTGATTCTGTACCTTTCTTTGCGGTTGTTCAGTCGGATGATAGGTGTGAGAAACAGTGGGTGGATAACCATATCCTTCACGAAGCCGGCATTTCAAAACCCCATGCAAATAACTTTTGGTCCGATCGTAGCCGAGGCTTTGTGCTTGCTACCTTGAAGTATCGAGTAATCCAGGCGAAGATGCTCGTGAGTTCTTTTCACGAGATTTTGATTGCTGTGAACTCTCCTTTCTATCCGTTGCAGAGGGGTCTAGAAGATTGGAGCCATCTCCTCAGGACTTTCGGGCGAGAAGGAGAATTTTGCGAGTGTGTCCGCAATGAGATGATCTGCGGCTCGGTAGTGGCGCTTTCCTTCGTCCGATTGTGGCATCCTGAGGTGAATTTCAGCTCTGTAGCTAGGCTTCCTGATGGTCTAATCGACATGGCCCCTCATTATAGAGTTGTTCGGCCTACAGCAGAGGAGATTATTCGATTGACCTTGGAAGAGGTGGATCGGGTTTTGGCCGCGGAAAATACTCGTCGCCATATGTAATTATAGGATGTATGTATCCTGTTACTTTGTATGGTTGCTCAAAACTTTGTAAGGTGTCTACCTTGTTTGTAACTTTGTGTATATGAAATTCTTCCTGTTATGCTAAGTTAGGCGTAGCCCCCGTGTATTTGGGGTGTATACCTGTTATTTAGCATGAAGGGATAAAAACTGTGAGTAGCTATGGTTGAAGAACCATGTATTTTTATTGAAATGACTGAGAAGTCATGTGTTTCTTTCGAGCTACAGGATGGCTAATATGGCCTTATTTGTATGAGTAGAATAAACCTAGGGATAGAATTTGCGGAGGTGTGCAACATTCCATGGGTTGGAGTAGATGCCACCAGTCGGCGGGTTCTTCAGTCGATAGGCGCCACCTGGGATAACTTCGTGTATTATGAAGGGTCCTTCCCATGGTGGTTCGAGCTTGTGCCCTTCTTTCTGCTTGAGCCGTAGCACCAAATCTCCCACCGCGAAGGCACTGTGACGTATACGGCAACTGTGATAGTTTCGCAACGACTGTTGGTATACTGCGGATCTTGCGAGTGCAATATCGCGTATTTCGTCGAGTGTGTCCATATCGTCTGTGATTGCCCTGTTAGAGGTTTCTTCGTTGTAAGCAACGAACCGTGGGGCGCTGAATCTGACGTCCTCGGGAAGGACTGCTTCAGCCCCGTATACCATGAAAAATGGTGTGTAATTTGTGGATCGTTTTGGAGTTGTGCGGAGGCTCCATAGCACGGAGTATAGCTCTTCTTCCCAATGTCCCGCTGCTGGGTGTAGGCGGTCGAGTAGTCGTTTCTTGATGCCAGCCGAAACTAATCCGTTGGATCGTTCGACTTGGCCGTTGGTTTGCGGATGAGCCACCGAAGCGAATTTGAAGATGACTCCCTTTTCTTCGCAGAACTGCTGTGTTTCCTTTGCCGTGAAGTTGCTGCCATTGTCGGTGATGATGTTGTGTGGTACGCCAAATCTGCATACGATGGAATCGAGGAATTTGACGGCGCATTGGGCGCTAGCCGAGGATACTGGCATTGCTTCGATCCACTTCGTAAATTTTTCGACTGCAACCAGCAAGTGTGTGTATCCACCGGGTGTAGACTTACGTAATGGCCCTACCATGTCCAGCCCCCATTGTGCAAAGGGCCAGGCGATAGGTATCATATGTAACTCCGTAGAGGGGGCGTGTGGTTTGGGTGGAAATCGCTGGCAAGCGTTGCACATGTCGACCAAATCCTTTGCATCTCTGCCCGATGTAAGCCAGTAGAATCCTGCTCGAAAGGCTTTGCCCACAATTGCTTTGTAGCTGGCATGATGTCCACAATCTCCTTGGTGTATGTCTCGCAGCAATTCCTTGCCATCTTCGGGTGCTATGTATCTTTGCAGTATGCCTGAGATGCTCTGCTTGTATATGTCACGTTGAGTACCCGAAAAGATTTGCTGCGTCTGACTATTTGTCGAGCCTCGCGAGGGTCTGCTGGGAGCTGTTTGGCGGACAAGTAGTCGAGGTATTTCTGCGTCCAGACTGGCTCGACCAGAAAAACTTGTCCTGCAATACCATGGCTGAGCTCGATGATAGCAATTTGCGGGCTGACCTCTGTCTCCAATGTTGTGGGTGCTCCTGCAGTTTTCTTGACGTTGACTGAACACTTGGTCATACGTTCGAAATATATTCCTGGCGGTATGGGTGTGTTTGTGGACCCCATGTTTGCCAGCCTATCTGCTTCTTCGTTGCTGGATCTCGCAATGTGTTTCAGCTCGCATCCTTTGAAACTTCCTTCGAGTAGATTGTACATCTCCCGATAGGCGACCATGTTTTCGGCGATAGCGTCGCACTCCTTCATTGTCTGTTGCACGATGAGATTGGAATCGCCATAGATCATCAATCGGGTGGCTCCACACGCGATTGCCATCTTCATCCCATGCAACAGGGCCTCATATTCTGCGTCGTTGTTTGATGCTGGATCATCGGGTGGGAAGTCCAATCGTAGGACGTACTGCAACTTGTCTCCTTTGGGTGATATTAGGACGATCCCAGCTCCAGCTCCTTCATTCCTTTTAGACCCGTCGAAGTACATGATCCAGTTACTCATATATTCCGGCGGTCCGGGCGTTTGTAATTATGTCCATTCGCTCAGAAATTCTACGAGTACCTGTGACTTCACGGAATCGCGTCATGCATAGATAATGTCCCAAGCGCATAGCTCGATGCTCCATTTTGCTATTCTTCCAGATGTCATGGGATTGTTCATGATTGTTCCGAGTGATGCAGCGTTGACCACTGTTACAGTATGTTCCTGGAAGTAATGCTTGAGTTTTTGAGCTGTGAGAACAACTCCATAGGCGAGCTTCTGGTAGTGAGGATATCGCTGTTTGCACGGCGAGAGCACCTCGCTGATGTAGTATATTGGCCTTTGAACCCCATATGCCTTGCCGTCTTCAGGTCGTTCGACTACAATGGCTGTGCTGATGACTTGATTTGTTGCGGCTAGGTATAGGTTGAGTGGTTCCCTTTCTTGCGGTGTTACGAGAACACGCCTGCTCTGTAAGGATTGTTTCAGTTCTGCGAATGCCTATTTTGCTTCTAGTGTCCACTCGAACTTATCCGTCTTTTTCAATAACTTGTAGAAGGGTAATGCCTGTTCTCCCAATCGCGCAATGAATCTGCTCAGGGCGGCTAGTCGTCCTGCGAGCTGTTGGACACCGCGTAGATTGGTGGGCTCCTTCATTGTCAAGATTCCTTGTATCTTCTCTGGGTTGGCTTCGATTACTCTGGCAGATACCAGGTACCCGAGAAGTTGTCCTGCTGGGACGCCGAAGACGCATTTTGTCGGGTTGAGCTTAATTCTGTATGCTTTTAGAGCGTCGAACGTTTCTCTGATGAAGATGTCGTCAACGTACACTTGTACGTTCTTGCCAATGAGCTTGGCGAGGCATTTTTGCAGGCAGCGCTGATATGTTGCGCATGCGTTTTTGAGCCCGAGGGCATTGTCGTGTAGCAGTATACATCGTGAGGTGTGCTGAATGATGTCTTTTCTTCGTCTTCCTATTTCATCCTGATCTGGATGTACCCTGAGTAGGCTTCTAGGAAGGAGGGACGTTGGCAGCCTGCTGTGGAATCCACGACCTGGTCGATTCGCGGGAGGGGAAAGTTATCCTTGGGGCAGTGCTTATTCAGCGACGTGTAGTCGATGCGCACGCGAAGGATGTTGGTGTTCTTCTTTGGGACCAGCACTGGGTTTGCTAACCAAGTGGATATTTTTATCTCCCTGATCACTTTTGCTGCGAGCAATCTGTTTACTTCTTCTCCAAGCGCTTCTACTAGGGTTCTGAGAACCGTCGGGTGGTCTGCTTGATGGGTTTTGCGTCTTTGTAGACTTCGAGTGAGTGCTCGGCGAACTCCCTGGGTATTCCTGGCATATCTGAGGGCTGCCAGGCGAAAATTTCCCAGTAATCACGGAGGAGTTGGACGAGCGCGCTTTCCTATGCTGGCGAGAGGGTAGTGGAGACCATCGCCGTTTTCGCAGAATCTGTCAGGTGCACTTGATGTTTGCGAGTGTCACTGTTGGCACTGAATTCCAGCTCTGGTGCGTTTTTCTTTGTGAGGGGCATCACGGAGTGGTCCGTGGTCTTTGCTATCTCCTCTAGTTCTTCTTGCATCCCGAAAGATTTTGCGATCTCGTTGAACTCGATGTCCCACTTGTTGGATTTTTGGAAATCTCCGTCGATGGTAATTGTGCCATATTCCCCAGGTAGCTTGAGTTTCAGGTATGCGTAATGTGGTACTGCCATGAATCTTGCGAATGCTGTTCGACCAAGAATGACGTGGTACTGTGAGGGCCAGTCGAGTACTTCGAAGTCGAGGAACTCTCTCCTGTAATTGCGTCGATTGCATAACACCACCTCCAGATTGACTATTCCGAGTGGACGGATCGCCTTTCCTGGAACTATCATGTGGAAGGATGTTTCTGATTCTGCGAGTCCCTCCAGGTTCCTGTTCATCCGACGGAGCGTATCCGCGTAGATGATGTTGATGCCGCTGCCCCCGTCCATGAATACACGAGCCAATTCGTAGTTGCCAATTTGTGCTTGGATAACTAGGGCGGCGTGTCCTTGTCGATAGCCTCGCGGGGGGTGGTCTTCCTTGGAGAAGGTGATTGGCTGATCCGCCATCTTCAGGTACTCGGGTCTTGCTGGTGGGGTATGCACAGCCATGCACAGTTGCCGTGTGTTTGTCTTCTGAGCTCTGCGGGATGGGCAGACCTTCTGTATCATCCCCAACAGTCTAGCCGGGTTCGGATATGCATTGGCTCCGGTGTTTGCGACGGGTGGCGCAGGTAGTGCGGCTAGCACCGTGTTCTGATTTCATGGTGGAGGTAGGGGTTGTGGCGGTTGGAACCCTAGGTGTCCTCCTCCTGGAAGTTGCGTGTAGCTTTGACTAGCTGTTGATCTACTTTTCTTTGAGAAGGCCTCGTGGATTTCAATGAATTTTCGGCAATCCTTGAGAAGGTGTGTTGCCTTTGTTTTGCCCGTGCGCTTATCTATAAATAGATGTAGCGAGCAGTATCCGTCGAGGTCCTCCTCGGGAGTTTTGTCCTCAGTTTTTGGTTTCCATTCGCGACTTCCACGGCGTCCGCTATCACGATTTCGCGTGAATTCCGCTGCTACCAGTTCTTCTCGGTCGTCGTGATCGTAGTACTTCCTTCTTTTCTTTCGACCGTGGCGGTGGTCCTCGGGTGCGGGCGAAGATGCCCTCTCGTTGCGCAATGAGTCCTCTCCATTAGCCCATCTATCGTCTATGATCATCAGTTCTCCAATAGTCTTGGGTGCGGCTCGTCCCAGTTTTTCTCTGAAAGCAGTTCGTCGAGCGCCTTTTGCGAAGGCTTCAACCGCTACTTCCTCTGATATGTTTCCTGTGGTGTTCCTGAGCGTGGTCCATCGCTGGATGTATTCGCGAGTGGACTCGCCGCTCTTTTGTTTGCAGGCTCGCAGTTCTTTGATGGTCGCTGGTCTTTTGTAGGTGGCTTGGAAATTTTTGCAAAAATCGCATTGACTTGATTCATCCGCTAATTTTTTCTGATGGGCCAGATCTATCCAAGCTTATTTGATCGCGGTGGCCGCTCTCACTAGATGGTAGTGGTAGGCGACCATGTCTTCGCGTGGGGCTCCAGCTGCAGGTGGTTTGCTCGTGCGGATGGCCTCCTTTTCTCGGTCCCAAGCGTCTCGCGAGACACCGATCTCAGCGCGCTCCCTTGCGCTGTGCTCCGTTTCTGGGGGTGGTTGTTCCGATCCTGCCTTGCAGACCTGAGCCAGTCGAGGCCCGTGAGTCCTAGGCGTAACTCGAAAAGCTTTCTTGACTCGAGAGCGTTCCTCTGTAGAAAGGGTATGGAAGTTGCTGGCGTTGAAGCGGATGGACTCGCCGCTTTTCTCCAGGTAGGGCCGCGAGTCGACGGCTCCTGACTCAGATCTTGATTCCTCAGCGAAGTGGAGGATCCCGTCTTTGTTGGTGTAGAACTTGAAGCTTCCGAACGTCAAGGTGACGCTCTTCTCCAGATCGCCGAATACCGGGCGTGATTCCGGCGAGTGAGGGGTGACCACGACAGATCCGATCCGAATAGGGTTGGTCGGAGTCGAGGTCGAAGGTTTCCAACGTGAGTTGGTTGATGAAGCCGAAGATGCCGGAGATCCAGCGCCTGCCGTTTCCACAGACGGCGCCAATTGTCGAATCTGCATCTCAACAAGTCCCTCGGGTGAACCCATAGGGTTTCGAATAGGAGAATCTGAAGGCGCTGGTGACGATCGTCGGCTAGACAGGAGGCACGATTTACCCAGGTTCGGGGCCCTCGTAGAGGTAAAACCCTTACTCCTGCCTTGGTTATCTGTATTATTGAATAGATCGGTTACAGTGGGGATTGCTCAATTCGAGAGTATGATCTCGAGCTCAAGGCTCGGTGGTGCGGTATTGCTTGGTCCTCCTCCGGTGGTTCTCCTGGCCTTATATAGGTGGCTAGGTCTCAAACCGTACCCGGGGAGGACTCGAACTCTAACCCTATGTCGGTTACAAGTTTCCTATCTTAACGCGCAAGGCATTGCGGGTGAGCTTCAACTGGGTCTTCTAGACAAGTCCAAAGGCTTCCCGTCTTGGGCTTCAGTCTTGGGCCTAGGACCGGGTGTCCTTACTCGCCGGGTCCAAGGTTCATTCCTTCGTCAACATCCCTACCATGAAACTAATTCTTAGAACTCGACATGCTCTGACCACACGCGTACGTGACATACATTTCTAGTTAGCGGAAATCAATGATGAACGTAATTAGTTTAGATTATTTGCTAAATCGTAATCTCTTTACTTGGCAACTAGGCACATCCTTGCACTATATAATCCCATCAAGGGATCTGAGTGCAACAACTGCAACCACCTTCACTTCCATATTAAAAATATATACTTTTAAATGTTTCAAAAATTATATAAAATGTGAAAGTTCATAAGGAATATTTCTACAACCACCAAAAAAAAATCAGATCT
Source organism: Alopecurus myosuroides (assembly GCA_028641055.1). Taxonomy (NCBI): domain Eukaryota; kingdom Viridiplantae; phylum Streptophyta; class Magnoliopsida; order Poales; family Poaceae; genus Alopecurus; species Alopecurus myosuroides. Next base: position 121,523,744 of record CM054059.1, read on the forward strand.
AGATTCAGAGAGGCAAAATAATTGAGAAACAAAAAGGAGAAATCCATATGCGAACATTGTCCATTTTTTTTCCCTTTTGTGACACACTCATACAAGATTTGTATTTTTTTTGTTTTGTTTCTCAATGTGTCTTTCAATTTTTGACCTGAAATATCTGTAGGTTGTATACATATTCCCTGTGAACATTAAAAAAAAAGTAAAATTTTTTAATTTTTTTTTAAAAACGAGTGCATTGTAGCATGTGAGAGTTATTAGCACTTCCTCCTCAGTTCTGCTATAAAAGACGAAGGGTCAATAGAACATTTCGAATGCATCTAGCTGACCAACAGAGCGTCGATTGCTCCTAAAATAAAAAAAGAAAATCAAATGTCAGACCGATGGGAGACAGCCGCGGTATTCGCTGAGAGATAAACCAGCGCCGTTCGCTCGAAAACCAATAGGCTACAGGAGCGCCGGTGGTGCAGGCTCCCTTGCCCGTGCAGTTGAGGTCGGTGCGCCCGAAGATATTGAGCCTCAGCTTAAAGAAACTGTACCGCACGGAGATTTTCGGGTGCAACTGATAGATATTGTCGAGCGTGGGGCATTCATAAGTCAACTTCAAACTTCTCTAAAAAAAAAAGTCAACTTCAAACTCAAACGTGGCCATGCATGTCAACGAGACTATCAAAACGTGATAGCAACTGTCGATTGGTGGCTCTATCCTTTATGTTCTGATTTGGTTGACAGAGACCCGCGTCCTGCGCTGCCCATGCAAAAACGCAGTTCATAATACAGGACGTTGAGAATGTATTTGTTCCGATGCATGTCTGCATTCCGCAACCGCTCCTCCCGGCCTTGCCGAATGGAACTCTCTATATATAAGCCTCGATCGGTCTTGATCACCACAGCACCAGGACAATCCATCACTTCCATCACGCAGCTCTTATACTATACGAGCTAGGCTTAAGCGATGGTGGTGAGCTCCAAGACTGAGGCCTGTATTCTGGCGCTGCTTATGGGGCTTTGCATTGCCGCGCGGACGGTGGTGGCCGGGGGTACGATGGGTGATATGCTGGAGGTGGACGGAGGCCACGGTAATGTGTCCAAGGACGGCCAGGTTCTCTCGCTGTACCTCTACGAGCATGGCAGCTCGGGCTTCAAGTCCAAGGAAACGTACCTGTATGGGCGCACCGACATGCAAATCAAGCTCTTCCCCAACAACTCCGTCGGCACCGTCACGACCTGCTTCGTAAGCCACGCCCTTCGATTCATCGGTCAATGTGCAATATTTTTGGTTCACGCTGACAATGGATTTCTAACATGCATCCATTCCATGCAGCTCCTGTCCGAGGGGACATGGGAGAAGCGCGACGAGATCGACCTGGAGTTCCTGGGCAACGTCACGGGCGAGCCCTACACGCTCCACACCAACATCTACGTCAACGGCACCGGCCAGAAGGAGCAGCAGTTCCGCCTCTGGTTCGACCCCACCAAGGACTTCCACACCTACTCCATCGTCTGGAATGCCAAAAACATCATGTACGTAATAATGCATCAATCCGCACTCAAATCCCCAATATATATATTCTTGGGACCAAACTGACAATTGAAGTGAATTGCAGTCTGCTGGTGGACGACACGCCCATCCGAGAGTTTAGGAACCACTCCAGCGAGGGCGTGGCTTACCCGTCGACGCAGCCGATGCGGCTGCACGGGAGCCTGTGGGACGCGGACTGGGCCACGCAGGGCGGCCGCTTCCAGACCAACTGGACCATGGCACCCTTCGTTGCGCAGTACCGCAACTTCATTGCCACCGCGTCTTCGCCTGGTGGGTACGGCCAGGAGATGAACGGAAGAATGCGGCAGCAGATGGAGCTGAAGCGTGACGAATGTATGATCTACAACTACTGCGAGGACAAGAAAAGGTTCCTTAACTACGTGCCACCCCAATGCTCCATGTCGGGAACCGGTTAAGCGCCATGTCAATGGGCTCCATCCCGTCACAAACTTGTGGGGGCAAAGGAAAACCTGATCCTCGTCAACTAATTTTTTTTTAGAAATGGGGATGACCCCGGCCTCTGCATCGAGTGATGCACACAACCTTTATTACTTATTAAAAATCAGTTTAGCCAACCGTTTACAATAGTTTTATCCTTACAAGAACAAGGATAATCTCCTTATACCGAAACAGCAAAACCAAAAGGAAAACTATGAAATCCAATTATGATGTTGCCATCTCCCATCTCCGCTAATATGGGGATAGAGATTATAAGATCTCCCATCTCCGCTATACCCATGTTATATATTCGTATATATAAAAATTGATATATACTTTTATGTGTAAGATGTAGTATATTCTGTTCAGGCCCGTGCCTGTTTTAATAATATGCTTAGCCTATCAAAAAGAACATTATGTCATCTACATACATGTTGTAATACTTTATGAGGCCGATCCTATATGCTTCGACCAAGTGATGACCCATCTTAGTTTTTGGGATGAAGTGTTAAGCTTAAAGTAATTAACTAGTATCATTTCCTTCAAATACAATCTAAGATAAAATGAGTTTATGATGTGTGAAATGAGTTTAAATTAATCATACATCCTCTAAAATGGTCAAGTTCCACCCTTCTTTCAACCTCTAATAAATGTATGATATGGTCATTTGATTTTTTTCTTTCATAATGTGCAAACCCATCGCAAGGAGGAAGAAAAAGAACCATCGGTGCCAACCAACAAAACTTCAGTATATCATGTGCGGTTACAAATGTTAGGGCTGCGACTTGTCCCAACCGGCGGCTTACATAAGTTATATAAAGGCTAAAAACCCTAGACAAGACAGAATTCGAATCTAAGTCGGTAACAAATTGTACCGTACAAGGGGGTGGGGCAAGCACTTTTACATGTGACGCTCCGCTCTATTCGTCAGAAATTCGGGTATTTATCAGCATAACTGAATTTCGATCACATCAAAATAACACTCCACCTTGATAAAAAAAATCCTTCATGTAGCTTAAAATGAACCTTCAATCTAAAAAACCAAAGAAAAGTATCGGCGGCGGAGACGCCGTCGGCCAAGTATCGGCCCCCTCGGCGTAGGGTGGTCGATTCATTTGGCCCTCTCGTCGTCGGAACCTAACCGTCGGCGTATGATCCCCCTCGGCGTCGGCGTAGGTTGTATTTTTTTCCACTCGTTAATAATAAATTTAATAAAGTTTTATTTGTTTCCCTATATGATTTTGATGTATTTATAATTTTTAAGTTAATAGGAGTGGTTGTACCTCCTAATGTCAGTATCCTGCCACCCGCGCCCATGAAATAACAGGGTGAAATCTCCCGGACCCGACCCTACAACACATTAATCTAAAATAAAAAAATAACATACTTATTATATGATATACCTAAACATTAATATTAAATACATAAATGAATTTATACGGATCCCGAGGCCCCACGGCCCCTCTTTTGGGAAACCCTCGAACTTACGACTGCGTCGTGTTCCCCCATAGACGGGCATCGAAGGGCGGTAGAATAGTAGAACCTTCATTGTGTTATGCATGGTTAGGTTATAGAAACATGTACGACAAGTGTGGCCCCATAATTCAAGAAGATTCATTGGGGTAGACCCGTAGCGGGAGTTTCACGGTTTCTTGTTCTCACAACACGCCATTGTTTTTATGCTTTCTAAGGCCCACCAAAACACAACCAAGCAACTAGTTCCACTTTGCTACCCAATTTTGACATCGGTGCCGGTCGTAGTCTTATAAGGTTTTTTTAGACTCTAGCGGGTCTAAGATTTCACCGGAGAGGGGGTTCGGAGCGTCGGGATCAATCCACAAGCTAGGGTTTTGGATGGCAACTAGTTCCACATTGCTACCCCCATTCGACGCCGTTACAACGTGTATTTGTATAAGTCCGGTATTTCTCCAGCGGGTCTTGGGTTTCACCGGAGGGGGGCTCCGGAGCGTCCGGATCCTGACACAAGATAGGGTGTGTCATAACATGTTAGTATAGGTGTGTTGTGTGTTTTGGATGGCAAATATTGCACTTTGGGGTGTGACCTCGCTTCACCGGCATCCACTTCTCTCTACGGAGTTTACATGCGCTTATAGGCTGAAACTCCCTTATCGGACGAAACATCGGGAATCTTCCGAAGAGTTGGGTTCTACCTTTGTGTTTTGTGTTCCTATGGACTACACAAACACATCCAAGCAACTATTTCCACGTTCCTACCCCCATTCGACGTCGTTACCGCGTGTATTAGTATAAGTCCGGTATTTCTTCAGCGGGTCTTGGGTTTCACCGGAGGGGGGCTCCGGAGTGTCTGGATCCTCACACAAGGTATGGGGTTCCATACCATGTTAGTATACGTGTTTTATGTGTTTTGGATGGCCAATATTTCACACCGGGGTGTGACCCTCTTCACCGGCATCCACTTCTCTCTACGGAGTTTACATGCGCTTATAGGCTGAAACTCTCGTATCGGACGAAACATCGGGAATCTTCTGAAGAGTTGGATTATACCTTTGTGTTTTGTGTTCCTATGGCCTACCCAAAAATATCCAATCAACTAGTTCCACATTGCTACGCCCATTCGACACTATTACCGCGTGTATTCGTATACGTCTGGTATTTCTCCAGCGGGTCTAGGGTTTCACCGGAGGAGGGCTCCGGAGCGTGTGGATCCGTACACAAGCTAGGGGGTGCCATACCATGTTAGTATAGGTTTGTTGTTTTTTTGGATGTCAAACATTGCACTCTGGAGTGTAACCCGCTTCACCGACATCCACTTCACTCTATGGAGTTTACATGCGCTTATAGGCTGAACCTCCCGTATCGGACGAAACATCAGGAATCTTTCGAAGAGTTGGGATCTACCTTTATGGTTTGTGTTCCTATGGCCTACCCAAACACATCCAAGCAACTAGATCCACATCGCTACCCCCATTCAACGCCGTTACCGCGTGTATTCGTATAAGTCCGGTATTTCTCTAGCGGGTCTTGGGTTTCACCGGAGGGAGCTCCGGAGCGTCCGGATCCTGACACAAGATAGGGTGTGCCATAACATGTTAGTATAGGTGTGTTGTGTGTTTTGTATGGAAAATATTGCACTCCAGGGTGTGACCCCGCTTCACCGGCATCCATTTCTCTCTACGGATTTTACATGCGCTTATAGGCTGAAACTCCCTTATCGGACAAAACATCGGGAATATTTCGAAGAGTTGGGTTCTACCTTTGTGTTTTGTGTTCCTATGGCCTACCCAAACATATCCAAGCAACTATTTCCGCGTTGCTACCCCCTTTCGACGCCGTTACCGCGTGTATTCGTATACGTCCGGTATTTCTCCAGCAGGTCTAGGGTTTCATCGGAGGGGGCTCCGGAGCGTCTGGATGCTGACAAAAGGTAGGGTGTGCCATAACATGTTAGTATTGGTGTCCTATGGGTTTTTGATGGCAAAGATTGCACTCCGGGATGTGACCCGCTTCACCGGCATCCACTTCTCTCTACGGAGTTTACATGCGCTTATATGCTGAAACTCCCGTATCGGACGAAACATCGGGAATCTTCCAAAGAGTTGGGTTCTACCTTTGTGTTTTGTTTTCCTATGTCCTACCCAAACACATACAAGCAACTAGTTCCACATTGCAACCCCCATTCGACGGTGTTACCGCGTGTATTTGTATACGTCCAGTATCTCTTCAGCGGGTCTAGGGTTTCACTGGATGGGGGCTCCGGAGCGTCCGGATCCTAACACAAGGTAGGGGGTTCCATAACATGTTAGTATAGTTTTCCTATGAGTTTTGGATGACAAATATTGCATTCCGGGGTGTGACCCGCTTCACCGGCATCCACTTCTCTCTACGGAGTTTACATGCGCTTATAGGCTGAAACTCTCGTATCGGACAAATATCGGGAATCTTCTGAAGAGTTGGGTTCTACCTATTTTGTTTTGCGTTCCTATGGCCTACCCAAACACATCAAAGCAACTAGTTCCACATTGCTGCCCCCATTCGACGCCGTTATCGCGTGTATTCGTATAACTCCGTTATTTCTCCAACGGGTCTAGGGTTTCACCAGAGGGGGGATCCGGAGCGTCCGGATCCTGACACAAGGTAGGGTGTGCCATAACATGTTAGTATAGGTGTGTTGTGGTTTTTGGATGGAAAAGATTGCACTCCGGGGTGTGACCCGCTTCACCGGCATCCACTTCTCTCTACGGAGTTTACATGCGCTTATAGGTTGAAACTCCCATATCGGACGAAACATCGGGAATCTTCCGAAGAGTTGGGTTCTACCTTTGTGATTTGTGTTCCTATGGCCTACCCAAAGACGTCCAAGCAACTAGTTACACATAGATACCCCCATTCGACGTCGTTACCGCGTGTATTCATATAAGTCCGGTATTTCTCCAGTGAGTCTAGGGTTTCACCGGAGGGGGGCTCCGGAGGGTCCGGATCCTTACACAAGGTAGGACGTGCCATAACATGTTAGTATAGGTGTGTTGTGTGTTGTGTGTTTTGGATGGAAAAGATGGCACTCCGGTGTGTGACCCCGCTTCACCTGCATCCACTTCTATCTACAGAGTCTACATGTGCTTATAATCTGAAACTCCCTTATCCGACGAAATATCGGGAATCTTCTGAAGATTTGGATTTTACCTTTGTGTTTTGTGTTTCTATGGACTACCCAAACACATAAAAGAAACTAGTTCCACATTGCTACCCCCATTCGACGTTGTTACCACGTTTATTCATATACGTCAAGTATTTCTCCAACGGGTCTAGGGTTTCACCGGAGGGGGCTCCGGAGCGTCCGGATCCTGACACAAGGTATGGGGTTCCATACCATGTTAGTATAGGTGTCCTATGGGTTTTCGATGGTGAGCGTGTTTCTTCTCTAGATTTGCTTGTTTTTCACGTCTTGAAGTCTTCCGAGTATGATGATATCTTCACTCGTCGACATTATTCACCGAGTTCCGCTCTCCCGCTCCGACTACACACGCGTATGTGACAGTATTAATACTAGATTTTTATTTCTTTTTTCTTTTTCTCAATGTGTCTATCAATTTTGCACCTAAAATATTTGTACATTGTATACATATTCCCTGTGAACATTAGAACATTTTTTTGTTATTTTTATAAAACATTTAATTTATTTTAAATGAGAGAACTGTAGCAGGTGAGAGTTTTTAGCACTATATACTTCATCCTCGGCTCTGCTATAAAACGTTTTCCGCCGCCGTTGTCTCGCCCTCGGGACAATTGTTCACCGCAACACCAATGGAGGCCAACGAGGAAGAACAGGCGTGCCGTCGATTTTTTGTTGCCGGAGGTGGATTCGCCGTGGATTTGCTCGGGTGGATTTTCTCGCTGGAGTGCTCGAGAATGGGTGTGAGATAAGGAAGAAGAAGGGGACTATTTATAGCCCACGTGGAGACGCATGCTCCAAAGGTCACGGCCGTTGGATGCGCGCCACGTGGTGCGCATTGAGTGCGCCACTACCGCGTGTCGTTGCCACACCGTGTGACCCATCGGGTTCAAGACCGGAGAATGCTTGATTATTGCTGTCCTGCTGAGCTACTGATTAATGCTCTGGTGGTGACGAGGATGACAAAAAGAAAGCATGCAACCGTCAAATCGCTATTGACTCGGGCAAAGCGTCCGCAGAGAATACTTTGACTCAATTGGCCATCATTTCTTCTGAATGGCGGATTTACCTGAAGATAAGTTTGTTCGAAGAAGATTCCAGATCCGTAGTCCGTCGTTCACCTCGGCGGAAAACGAAGGCAACAAGGCTTTTGAACCTTCTCGGGGGCTACTATCGGGGATATCCAAAATAGCATATCTTCCGGCATCCGGAATACGAACTATAGGGGTGGACTGAAGACGTTACGGCGGGAAGCCATACGGGGCGGCCCAGTCGTACGAAGTGCGGGAGACGGTGTCCCGGACGACGGCCTCGAAGCCCATCCAAGTTAGGTTTACACTCGGATACCGTTGATGCTAGGTTTAGTCTTATGTGTGGTCTGATCTCTCCTGTAAGCCTCGTTCCAGCTATATAATGTCAGACGAGATAAACCCTAAGGCAGACTCATCTTGCGACTAGGTACTTGCAGTGGCGGAGCCACGTTGTGGCTGTGTTGTCAAGCGACAGCACAGGATTTTGGCACGTATAATACCCCTAGCTTTGAGTAACGCACAGCCCAACCAAAAAATTCAGAAGATTGACCACAAAGGCCCACATGTCATCTGCTATGGTAAACTTGGCTGGGCCATATAGCAAAAGGCAAGAAACAAAGCACTCGTAACTTCCCGATCCCCACGAATCGTGGCTTCTATTCCGTTTCAGCTTCTTCCTGTAATCCCGTGTGTCCCCAATTCTTTCCCTTCCAAATCCGAAAATTTCTAAATGATTCCAACCGTGGGACTATGCATTGAGATCGAAGGCTGACTGGGTGAGGCCGCCCCGCGACCCCGCCGCCCGGAATTCGCCGCGCACGGTTCTCATTCGCCGGTCTGCAGGTCAGGCACGGCGACCCGGCGATCAGGCGCACGGACACCACCACAGTTACCGGTCAGACACCCAGGCACGGCCAGCAGCTTCGGTGATCACTAGGTCGTCCGTTCGTCGTTTATTTCCTTCGGTGGTCGCTGGGTTGTTAGTTGGTCTTCGAGTCTGACATACAGGCAGTCTGTACTCTGCAGTTCATCACCAGGAGGTGATTGCCCCTTTTTCCTTTTATCTGTATATATACGTTCTGCTTTGAATCGCATGTATACATCAAAATATTAATAGTTTAGATTAATCCATAATTAGGGTTCTATGTATAAGTACATCCCATGTAGTATTTGTTCCGAAAATTCAGACAGAACTTATATGTGTTGATTTGTGTATCCATGTATAAGGCAGTACTGCTTGTAGTAATAGCTTTTTCTTATCTAAGAATTCTTTGAATCATTTTTCTTATAGAAATAGCTTTTCATTTTCAGGTCTTAATTTCTGTCAATGGAAAAATTTGTCAAGAAGTAGCGGTCGGAGCCAAATGCTGCAAATTCTTCACAGAGACCAGCTCAAGAACAGAGTCCTATTGATGCTAGAGCTGCTTTGGAAAGAGTTTTAGCGAATAGCAATGCAAGGCCATGCTCAACTGAAGAGAATTACTGGTTGATATATCTAAACTTCCAGCAGATCCTGCAAACCGAAAGCCTATTTCCCAGTATAAGACAGCCACGGTTCGCGATGATGTGCGGAGAACTTACCTACAGAGAGGCCCATTCCAACCTGCAGGACATGCTTTCCCTCAAACAGATTTCAGTGGCATTAAGCGCCGTTTTATTGAAGATTGGTTCAAGACATACAAGCCTTGGCTAGAGTATAGTATAGAGGAGGATGCAGCATTTTGTCTTTGTTGCTACTTATTTCAAAATGAAAGTCTTGGCCGTGGTGGCGGAGATGTATTTTCAACCAAGGGGTGGAAAGGTTGGAATAACCTGAAGAGACTGGATAAGCATGTCGGTGGTCCATCGAGTTCTCATAATCAAAACATGAAGAAATGCGACGATCTAATGAACAAGAACCAATCCATTGGGGCTGTTGTACACAAGCAAACCAAGAAATCAAAGATAGAGTACCAAACCCGACTTATTGCATCAATAGATATTGCGAGGTTGCTTCTAACTCTCGGCTTGCCATTTCGGGGTCACGATGAAAGTGAGTCTTCTTTGAGGAAGGGGAATTTCCTTACATTTTACGATTGGTATGTTGCACGCTGTCCTGAAGTGGCTGCTGTTGCTTTGAAGAATGCTCCTAAAAATTTAAAGTTGATTTCTCCAATCATCCAGAAATATATTGTGGAAGCTTGTGCTATAGAAACAATCAAAGCAATCATAGAAGATCTAGGAGATGAGTACTTTGCTATACTGGTTGATGAATCTCGTGATGTATCTCACAAGGAACAAATGGCTCTAGCTATAAGATATGTTGATAAGAGGGGGTTTTCAGTGGAGCGTATTATTGGACTTTCTCATGTTACTCAAACAACTTCTCTTGCCCTCAAAAAAGCTATTTATGATGTCCTTGAAGATCATAACCTTAGCCCTTCTCGAATCCATGGCCAAGGCTACGACGGAGCAAGCAATATGCAAGGGCATTTGAATGGACTGAAAACATTAGTGATGGAAGATTCCAGATCTGCTCACAGCATACACTGTTTTGCTCATCAACTTCAATTGACACTCGTTGCAGTTGCCAAAAATCATGAAGATGTGGTATGGCTTTTTGAGTGGATGAGTGTTGTTCCGTCTATAGTAGGTAATTCCTTTAAAAACAGGGATATGCTTAGAGAAATACAAGCCAAAAAAATTGAGAAGGCACTTCAGAGGGGTGAACTCGAAACTGGCAGAGGTTTGAATCAAGAACTTGGAATTAAAAGGCCCGGAGATACACGGTGGGGTTCACATTTCAGTTCTCTTATGAATATGATTGCTATGTTTCCATCAGTAATTGAAGTTATTGATGACAATGCACAGAATTCTGGTAAAGCTCTTGATATGATCAAAGCAAAGGGAGTCCTAGATGGTATTCAGACATTTGACTTTGTTTTTATGCTGCACTTGATAAAGGTTATACTAGGGATTACTAATGAGCTGAACATCGCTTTGCAAAGGAAGGATCAAGACATTGTGAATGCTGTTTCATTTCTCGGCACAAGCAAAAGAAGGCTACAAGAAATGAGAAACCAAAGCTGGGAAGATATGTTTACAACAGTTAACAATTTTTGCCTCAAACATGGTATTGAACTTCCAGACATGAATGCTATGCATATTCCTCGGGGATCAATATCAAAGCGCAAAGCTCAAAATGATGGGATATCGAATAGGAGTTACTACCAAAGGGTTATGTATGTTGTTATTGATCTATTGCGCATAGAGATGGATGACCGCTTTGGTGAGAGCAGCACAACCTTGCTACTTGGGATGGCTTGTTTGGATCCTTCTGATTCATTCTCTAATTTTGAAAAAGACAAGGTACTGGCAATGGCTCAATTATATCCTGATGATTTTGGAAGTGAAAGTAAGATGGAAGATCTTAGTGTCCAACTAGACAACTTTATTGAAAATATTCGTGATGATTCAAGACTCTCCAATTTGAAAGGGGTTAGTGAACTTTGCCGAAAACTAGTTGAGACAAAGAAACATACAAGTTTTCCTCTAGTATTTCTTTTGGTGAAGCTAGCATTGATTCTGCCGGTCGCGACAACAACCGTTGAGAGAGCCTTTTCTGCGATGAAAATTATCAAGACTGATTTGCGCAATAGAATAGGTGATGACTTCTTATATCATTGTCTTATTACCTATGTTGAAACCGATGTATTCCAGTCTATTGGTACTGATTCTATTATGCATACCTATCAAGGTAAGCATGATCGCAAAGAACTTCTCCCATGAATATGTTGCAATAAAGTGTGATCTTTTATGCTCATGTTAAATTTTTCTACATCTGTGTGTTCTCAATTTTTTTGTCACATTAAAATAGCTTGACATCACAGAGTTTAGAGTCTGGCTCCCCCACTGGGTACTTGTAACCTGTGTTCGCTATAGCCGCCATAGTTGATCATTCCAGGAAGTAGGGAGCGAATCCGGGTAACCTGAACCTGGGTAAAACCTCCGTGTCCTCACCTCCGGCAACTCCCCCACGCTCGCCTCCCACACTCTCTACTGCCGGGATATGACATCCCTACCATGAAACTAATTCCTAGAACTCGACATGCTCCGACCACACGCGTGGGGGTGGGGGGACGGGAGGGGTGTTGTTAGACGTGTACGTGACATACATGTCTAGTTAGCCGAAATCAATGATGATCATAATTAGTTTAGATTATTTTTCTAAATTGTAATCTCTTTACTTGGCAACTAGGCACATCCATGCACTATATAATCCCATCAAGGGATCTGAGTGCAACAACTGCAACCACCTTCACTTCCATATTAAAAGTATATACTTTTAAATGTTTCAAAAAATATATAAAATGTGAAAGTTCATAAGGAATATTTCTACAACCACAAAAAAAAATCAGATCTAGATTCAGAGAGGCAAAATAATTGAGAAACAAAAAGGAGAAATCCATATGCGAATATTGTCAATTTTAATTTTTTTCCTTTTGTGACACTATTCATACAAGATTTGTATTTTTTTTGTTTTGTTTCTCAATGTGTCTTTCAATTTTTGACCTGAAATGTCTGTAGGTTGTATACATATTCCCTGTGAACATTAAAAAAAAAGTAAATTTTTAAGAACATTTAATTTTTTTTAAAAAAACGAGTGCACTGTAGCATGTGAGAGTTATTAGCACTTCCTCCTCAGTTCTGCTATATAAAAGACGAAGGGTCAATAGAACATTTCGAATGCATCTAGCTGACCAACAGAGCGTGGGTTGCTCCTAAAATAAAAAAGAAAATCAAATGTCAGACCGATGGGAGACAGCCGCGTTATTCGCTGAGAGAGAAACCAGCGCCGTTCGCTCGAAAACCAATAGGCTACAGGAGCGCCGGTGGTGCAGGCTCCCTTGCCCGTGCAGTTGAGGTCGGTGCGCCCGAAGATATTGAGCCTCAGCTTAAAGAAACTGTACCGCACGGAGATTTTCGGGTGCAACTGATAGATATTGTGGTGCGTGGGACTCAACTTCAAACCCAACGTGGCCATGCATGCATATCAAAACGTGGTATCCCCTTGGCGTGGAGATACCTCTAGCAACAATCGATTGGTGGCGCTATCGTTTATGACCCGATTTGGCTGTACAAGAAGAGCTTGACAGAGACCCGCGTCCTGCGCGGCCCATGCGGTTCAGAATGTCTTCATACGGACATTGAGAATGTATTTGTTCCGATGCATGTCTGCATTCCTCCAACCACCCGCAACCGCTCCTCCCGGCCCTGCCGAATGGAACTCTCTAGCTATATATAAGCCTCGATCGGTCTTGATCACCACAGCACCAGGACAATCCATCACTTCCATCACGCAGCTCTTATACTATACGAGCTAGGCTTAAGCGATGGCGGTGAGCTCCAAGACTGAGGCCTGTATTCTGGCGCTTCTCGTGGGGCTCTGCGTTGCCGCGCGGACGGTGGTGGCCGGGGGCACGATGGGTGATATGCTGGAGGTGGACGGAGGCCGCGGTAATGTGTCCAAGGACGGCCAGGTCCTCTCGCTGTACCTCTACGAGCATGGCAGCTCGGGCTTCAAGTCCAAGGAAACGTACCTGTATGGGCGCACCGACATGCAAATCAAGCTCTTCCCCAACAACTCCGCCGGCACCGTCACCACCTGCTTCGTAAGCCACGCCCTTCGATTCATCGGTCAATGTGCAATATTTTTGGTTCACGCTGACTAACATGCATCCATTCCATGCAGCTCCTGTCCGAGGGGATATGGGAGAAGCGCGACGAGATCGACCTAGAGTTCCTGGGCAACGTCACGGGCGAGCCCTACACGCTCCACACCAACATCTACGTCAACGGCACTGGCCAGAAGGAGCAGCAGTTCCGCCTCTGGTTTGACCCCACCGAGGACTTCCACACCTACTCCATCGTCTGGAATGCCAAAAACATCATGTACGTAATAATGCATCAATCCGCACCCAAAGCCCCAATATATATATTCTCGCCACCAAACTGACAATTGAAGTGAATTGCAGTCTACTGGTTGACGACACGCCCATCCCAGAGTTTAGGAACCACTCCAGCGAGGGCGTGGCTTACCCGTCGACGCAGCCGATGCGGCTGCACGGGAGCCTGTGGGACGCGGACTGGGCCACGCAGGGCGGCCGCTTCCAGACCAACTGGACCATGGCACCCTTCGTCGCGCAGTACCGCAACTTCATCGCCACCGCGTCGTCGCCTGCTGCAGGTGCGTACGGCCAGGAGATGAACGGGAGAATGCGGCAGCAGATGAAGCTGAGGCGTGACGAGTGGATGATCTACAACTACTGCGAGGACAAGAAAAGATTCCTTAACGGCGTGCCACCCCAATGCTCCATGTCGGGAACCGGTTAAGCGCCTTCGGATGTAGCCCAAAGACCCGCGCACGAGAAACTCTGCTAGGAGATCTTCTAGGGGAAATTTGATGCCGTCGTCCCCCTTCTCAGCTATATACCCCTCCCCTGTTATATATTTGTTTCTGTAAAAGCTGCTAATACTTTTATGTGTAAGATGTTGTATATTGGGTCTATCATGGTTGTTTTATTAGTCTTTATCTTGACCTAATAATAAAAGCGGTAATGCTTACTTAGGCCGTTTGATGGTTGGCCAGTCTGTCGTCGAAATTGCCACCTAAATCGACGAAAATTACCCATCACGCCACCCTTAAGTTCCTACCCGTTCGTTTTTTATTTCCTCTAAAAAAAATCATCACATGCACAAAATATTGACATCATGACGACAGGGACAAGTGCCGGATGTTTACTCACGCGGATGACTCCATCGATTCGAATTAGCTTCCTGCCGTTAGAGCTTCCATCGAGACCACCGCTCCCTACTCTAAAGACTACACCCTACAGACTCCATGGCCGCACGACTCTTCGGCTTCCTGCGACTACTACACCTTTCCAGCACCTGCTCGCCTTCCCAACTACTGTCCTGGCTATCCGCGTGCCTCCATGATTCCTTCCCGCTCTGCAGCTCTAGCTCCATGGTGTAAGAGCATTGATCTCAACGACCTCTGCCGGGATGGAGGACTACAGCCACGCCGTTCTCCTTTTCTCATGATTCAGGCTACGTCGTTGTGCCCGGAATCGCCTGCGCCATCCATTTTCTTCCACGACCCGACGCAACTCCGGCGAGCCCGCATCACCGCTGCAGCCCTCCTCCGTCCTCAAAGAGCTAACGCACGCGTCGAGGGTGAGCCGCCGTGTCTCCCCGCCGTTTTTTCCCTTCTCTCGTGCTAGAACGACGTAACGCCTTGGACCGAGAGCCTCCCGCCGCCGCCCGTGCTCGTCGCCGTCGCTCCGGCGACCAATAGGTAGTGGCGCCACCACCGTCGTGCCCCCCACGCCACGTAGATGCTCGGGGCTCCTTTCGTTAGGCTTAGAACACGTCGGATGCGCCACGCCGAGCTCGTCGAAGAAGTCCCCGCCGGCGGGTGACGTCGTCGTGGCGTCACCGCCACCTGTCAACCTCTGTGGCTAAGCCACCCCGTGTGAAAAACGTTTCGACGTTTTCTTTTAAAATTTTAAATATAGAAAAATAGATTCAAAGTTTTACTTGTAAATTCCATATAAATTCGAAAAATGATCCAAATGAGTCCATTCAAATTTCTAGAAACTCATATTAAAAATATCTATCTGTTGGAATTATGTTTACACAAATATGAATAATTAATTTTGCACTTATTTTTTAATTAAAGAAATGCCCTGTAAAAATGGAAACTTTCAAACTTAATAACTTTTGCTCTGTTTTTCCAAACTGAGAAAACAAGGTGTCAAAATGTTTGTCTTAACAAACTTTACACAAACATATTTTATTTGGACATAATTTAAATAATTTTCTTCTATGTTTAATTAAAATACCAAAAATGGAAAAATTGAAACCAATTTGGAATAATTCATAACTTCTAAAATAATTATTGGAAAATTATGTTTAATACCTCAGAATGTTTAGAGGAACAATTGTTATCTATTCTGAACCTTGCAGTAGCTAAATAAAATTTGAATTAACTTCCTTCCTTGCTTTTTCCCAAAAGGACGGATTTAAATGCTACTTTTAAATATTCACCAAATAATCCTAATTGCTCAGAAAATTACAACCAATATATCAAAATGCTCAGCAAGAAAATGGCATGAAGAAATCAACATTTGCATGAATGTTGTCACCATATGCTATTACTGGTCCTTAGAGAAAATAACATTAAGGAATTAAGATAAATATGGGTGTTTCATCTTATTCATGCTTTAATTGTTTTGGACCCATTTAAAATGTTGCCCTTGTTACTAAATATTTAGTTGCATTAATTTTTCATGTCATCATGAGTGTACACTGCACTTGTTTGTATTCGTTTTATTTATTTGCTCTTTCTGCTTGTTGTGTATCGGTAGATCCAGAAGTCGACGTCCCACCAATATACCTCGACGAGTCGTACTACCACCATTATCACCAAGGCAAGCGCAAATCGACTTATTGAGCATATATCTACTCCTATGTTTCCCCTCAAGTATTTTATCCACCATAAATTGCATTCGATTCAAATGTTTTGGCTATACTATCCTAGTAGTTGCATTTCGGTTCCAGACACCATTACCTGTTTCACTGCCTATTATCCATATTATTGTTGTGTGGCCCGAGATATTGCTATATGCTACTTAACTTCTTAGCCATGCTGAGTTGTGTACTTTGGGTCCGATGAATGAATCATGGTTGGAAGATATTAAGACATATCCTGATGTATTGGAGGCAGGTGATCTCCAATTAAAATGCTAACAGGCGTGGATGAGTTGCCATCGATGAATGATGGTGTTTTTCCTTTCTCACGCCCCTAGGTGCGAGTTCTCTTCGTCTTGAACCAAGACTGAGCGTGCTTCCATCGGTGGGATATATGGAATCCCTATCGACTACTAACTTGCGAAGGTCTGGCCAAGGGTCCTCTAGTTTGAGCTTTTCTTTTGCGTGTGCGTGAAAAGATGGAAGGATGAACGAGGATGGTGGTGTTTAGGATGTGGCCGCGGTCTAGGGTGTCGGAGGCACTGAACTTGGAGTTCCGCACACTAATGACCCTTGGAAGGATTCATGCAAGCCAAAGGTTGTTGCTGCGCCCACTCTGCCGGCCTCCTAGGAAGATGATGTGGTCAGGCCTGATCAGGCAAGGAGCCGGACGGTACTGGTGGTTAAAAGTAGTATACCCCTGCAGGGTAAATCTTTTCGAAAAGCCGTGTCCACGGTTATGGACATACTTGGGAATAGCAGTTGAGATCATAGAGAATTTGAACAATAAAACTTGAGGAGACATGGGTGATGTTGGATTGGTGGATACAATGATCAGAAGCTTAAGAGAGTAGTTACAATTTCCATCTCATTTCAAAACTTTCTTATAGATGTTGCCCAGTTTGGTCTTTTAAAAGGAAAAATAGCTTTACGCAAAACAACGACCAAATAGCCTTGCTAAAGCCTCATTCCAGCTAGTACCTCTAGTAACCTTGTGAGTACCTCATGTACTCACTGTTGCTTCGTTGAATCTTTTCTCTATTACTATTGAGGAATCCTCCGAAATTGAAGGTGGGTTCTTCATCGAAGACGATGAGTACTCTGGGTTTCCCCGGTGGCAGCCTAGGGCAACACGGAACAAGCTGGAGCTGTTATGTTATTGTAGGCCTCTTAGGACATATTTGGATCTTGTTCTTAAAACACTAAATTTGCTTCCACTTGTTGTAATGTCGAGTCAGTGACCTCTGCTGTGGTACTTGGTATATTTTCTCTCTTAATAGTTGAAGTATATGATTTGTGTCGTAGACATTGTGTGTGCCAGATAGTTCCGAGTTTTGATCACCTAATTATGCAATCTAGTTGGGATCGACGTTATGTCATGACTGAGGGGTTGTGGGCCGATGATTCATGACCGATCCGCGCCTGCTGATGTGATTCAGCCTTGGAGTGGTAACCCCAATAATCTTCAGTCTGTTATCTTAACCGGTGACACCCGGGAGTTTTCTAAGTTCCGAGGTCGGGGCGCTATAAATTGGTATCAGAGCAGGACTACATATAGGAAACCCTTCTATTGGTCGATGTTGAGTCCAGTATTGTGAAAACTATTTCTAACCTACAAATGAGTTATGAAAACCTGCTTAGGATTATTTTATTCCTTATCTGGTTATCCTATATTCTTGGATTCATCATACCTTATTTGATTTGAATGTTTTCTTGCTTACCTGTTACTTCTAAAAACTAGGATTCCGGGGTTGGTTCTTCATTGTGAGTTGTCTCGGGTTGCTATATCCTGAGTTGTTCTACCCATATGATCCTTATTCTTGAAATTCACTTGATACAGATGCCTCCTTCAGGATTTGTTGTTCGTCTCGCCCGTTTCGAGCGAGTTGCTAGTTTTCTGGCCCTGTTCGCGGCCATGATGGCTGAGATAGGAGCCGCATGCTACCCTGAGTATGTCGTCTACGAGGAGTACCGTCCCTATGGACAGGGGCAGTTCATTTGTGTGGTTAATCTCATTAATGAGAACCGTGACACTCCAGCAAGACCTCGTGTTGGACCACGGTACTTCTATTGCAGTTATGGTGGCAGTTTGACAGTGGACCAGTCAGTACAGGAGGCGGCCTACCGTGACATGACTGCCTACCGGGGGTTTGACCCCTACCTGGCCGCCCATGCTTCAGCTTTCCGTGACTTCACTGCTGCGGAGAACAGCGAGCAGGGGGTGTACCTGGCCACCTACACTAGGCCTAACCCGGATGAGATCCTGGGGTACTGTGCTCTGGCGGCTCTGGTCCAGGCTTTGGACATCCGCACTGGGCAGTGGTATATTTATGATGTCACCTCCAGAGAGAACCATTGGTGTACTCTGATGGCGATAGAGCCACTTGTGCACCACGGGGAGTTGGGACCCGAGCTTCTGCAGCTCGTGTCGTTGACCCTGCCTGCTGTCATGGTCATCTTAGGTGTTGGAGGTGCATAGCCACCGACTGGCCCTGTAAGAGTACAGCGTGGTGATATCCACCAGCCTCCTTACGTGAGCTAGCCGTAGTGTGTCTGTGGTTCCGCCGGACCTAGAGTTAGAACGTCGCAGGACTTGAGCAACTACTAGTCCTTCCTGGGAGTAGTATCTGGAGAGTACTCTTGCCTTCCTGCGTGATGAGCTTAGTACTCGTGTATCCGTAGTAGTATTAGCTCTGAGGAGCAATACTTGTTGTATCAGACTCGGTGATATGTATCACCTCTATCTACATTCGTGTAATATGTACTAGAGCTTGTATGCTTGTGTCACTAATATGCATGATCTGATTTCAACACGTATATTTCTGTTTTTCTCGATTATACGCCTTCCGAGTGGCGAATTGTTACATGTTCTATTGATGTATGCATGCGTGCTTATAGTTCTAATCAATGCACCTTGTAATTGTAAATAATTCCGGCGTTTCCACATCGTGTCCATCCGAAGATAGATACTAATCTGGGTGCTTGTCAAATCTCCAGGATGGCTCCACGCCGGAGCAACAACAATGACCAGGAGGACCTTCCACCACCTCCTACGTTTGCTCAGGTCCTCCTGGCCATGGTGGAAGGCCGCCAACGCAGCGATCATCTGCTCGAGCAACTGGTGCACAACTCAATGCCGCATAGGAACGTCGGTTGCACCACATTAACCGAGTTTCTGAGGACCGAACCTCATGCGTTCTCTGACTGCAAGGAACCCCTTCAGGCTGATGACTGGCTATGTGCCATGGAGCGGAAGTTCACCGCTCTACGTGTTCTTGAGGCCGAGAAGGTTAACTTTGGCACTTACATGTTGGTAGGCCCAGCAGGCTCTCGGTGGGAGAGTCATGGGGCGTTGTTCGCGCCAGACCATGTTTTTACCTGGGAGGGGTTTAGCATCGCCTTTCGTGCGGCCTTCATTCCTAAGGTCATGATGGATTTGAAGATAATGGAGTTCCTGGACCTGATCCAGGGACGTCTGGACGTCCAAGCTTATGGGCGTGAGTTCACTTGCCTTGGGCGTTACGCCCCTTGTGATGTGACTTCTGATGTGGACAAGCAGGAGCTTTTCCGCAAGGGACTTGCTCCGCGGCTTCGCAACGAGTTGCTTCCCTTCAAGTTCCCATCCTATCAGGAGTTGTACAACTAGGCTCTGACCCTGGAGCAAGGAAGGAGGGAGATGGAGGCTGCTAAGAGGCCAGCCCAGGGGGGGGGGCATTATGGTTCCTCCATGACTAAGGTGAAGAAGCGCAAGGTATTCGTTCCATACAGCGCGGTTCCTCGTGCTCCTTCCATGCCAAGGACCTCTGGATATAGGCCCCCTCCACCCCACCCATTTACTTCGACACCTGGAGCGGGTGGAAGTGATTATCGTCCCCAGATGACTCTGCCGCAGAATGTTACCTGCTTCAACTATGGGAAGCCCGACCACTACTCAAGGGAGTGCCCTCAGAAGCAGGTGGCTCAGGGAACAGCTGCACCAGCTCCCTCTACTCCGCAAATCAAGACCGCTCCTGTTAACCGTGGTCGTGTGAACCACGTCCCTGCTGAAGAAGCCGAGGGGGATCACAGTGTCTTCATGGGTACGCTTCAAATCAATACCTTTCCTGCTGAAGTGTTGTTCGGTTCTGGAGCATCGCATTCATTCATATCGATCGAGTTTGCACGAAAACACCACATTCAGTTTGAAAACATGAACACTCCAATGGTGGTCAAAACACCCGGATCTCGTTGGCAGACTAGTTGGGTTACTCTTGAAGTCCAGATTAATATAGGCTCCCTCAGTTTTCCTTTTCCGCTGATTTCATTGAGGACAACAGACCTTGATGCTATCCTGGGCATGGACTGGCTGATAAAGTACACGGATATGATTGACTGTGTAGCTAGAACTATCGAGGCTGCTGATTAATCTAGGAATACAGTACTGTATTACTCTATAGAATCATTCCCTCCATCCGCTGAAATCTCTAACTCACCGGAAATCTAAGCCGACGGCCTGTAGGAGCACATCATTCCGTTCATTTTTTTTGTTCTTTTTTGTGGGTTCCCGCGCGTTTTGAGCTTGGTCTGCGGCCCAGCCCATGCCCTAGGAGAAACCCTAAGAGGGCGGCGTGATCGCGCGTTGACCGAGCCGGAGGCTCAGGTCGCGGCGGTGTCCGTCGCCTCCTGGTTCGATGTCGGTCGGGGCATGTCGGAAAGGTAGGTAGAACGGCGCGACGGGGAACGGGGCGACCATTGGGGCCGCCGGTGCGGGCCACGCCGGGAGGAGAACGGGCCAGGCATTGGGGCTGCCGGTGCAGGCCACGGTGGCCGGGGCGCCGGTATCGAGAGACGGCGGGGCGGGGCGTCCGGCCATGGCGGCGGCAGTCTCGAGCGCGCGACAGCCAGCTAGGAAGACAGCGTGAGTGGGTATGGGTCGCCTACGATTGGCAGCAGGGGTGGCGCTCCTTGAAGCGGGCACGAGTGCATCCGGTACGGTGCTCGCCTTTGGACACCAGGGCTCACGGTCGAGACTGCGCCTATCTAGCAGACCCACATCCACCTTCCGGTGCATGGCCAGGAGGTCTCGGGGCCACACAGAGTGGTGGTTGTACGTGGCGACGGTGACCAAAAAAATTGGACATCAAGTCTTCATCGCTTTCATCCGGAACGGCAATGACGCGTTACACAGCGGGTGCCCGCGAACCAGCGGGGTCACGATCTGTAACATCTCTCCATAGTGTAGTCAACAAGTCTCACTTGATCGGGGATATCGACATTGTTCGTCGACAACATGTCAAGTCGATCCCTGGGCGAGAAATCTGCACTATAGATGAGTTCTAAAAAATAAGCAAAGCGCAAAAACGAAAAGAAAATGGCGAGAGGAATCCATTTTTGCGATCAGATCGTTTTTATACCTTCGCGATCGTTGCAGGAGTCTGCTCAGTGTAGGCTCGACGGCGAGGCACGTGTTGATAACGTGTTGCACAACCCCTACTGGTTGGCCGGTCCCGAGGGATCACAGTGTGGGCGAAATAGATGAAGCCGAAGAACAACACACGGACAAGGAAAAAAGTAATAGCCACAGAGTGTGGACAAAGTAAAATTTTATTAATGTCTTGTTTGTCTCTAGACTATGTACAATTTCTCGTTATATAGGGGGGGTGGGTTAAGGGGATGAAACCTAAACTTTTAAATGTTTCAAAAAAAATGTGAAAGTTCATAAGAAATATTTCTACCACCGTAAAAAAAATCAGATCTAAATTGGAAAGGCAAATTAACATAGAAACAAAAAAGGACAAATCCATATGCGAATATTGACCATTTTGATCCCTCCCCCTTTGTGACACTATTCAAACTAGAATTGTATTTTTTTTTCTCAATGTGTCTTTCAATTTTGGACATGAAATATCTGTAGGTTGTATACATCACTAGTGGAAAACTGGGCTTTTTCTCAGTGGCGAGCACCCCTTTCTCCCCGACTCGGCCACCACCAGGTGCAAAAGGCTGCAGAGGTGGGGCCGGGGCGAGCAGGGCGTGGTGGGGGGTCTTTTGCCCCGTTTTGAGCCACCAAGCGGGGCTAAAGGCCCGCAACGAACAGGGCGCGTCGTGGGGGGGCTTTTGCCCCGGTTGGAGCCACCAACCGGGGCAAAAGACCCCCCCCCCACTATATAAACCCTACCATGCCATCCCTCTCCACTCCTCATGCCACTCACTTTTTGGAGGACATGTTCTAATTGTGTGGTGTGTGCTCACTTGTTTTTCCCTCCTATGCACAAGAGATGTTCGATGAAATGCCCGAGAGCATAACGCCATCTCATCTCGCAGAAAACAAACATGATTTAATTTGTCTGAGCCACACTTAATTAAATAATCTTTCTCGTCCTTCTTTCCTCCGATTGGTTGAGGGGAATTCTACCAGAAAATGTTCGACTGCCCATTGTGAAGCTAGCTATGCGCATTCCTCAATGCAATTTCTCAGAAAGTAATCAATCCAGAAAGTCTATCAGTGTTACAGACAGATGTGGTCCAATGTCTTGTCAGTTTCGAGTTGGTGTACCCACCATCCTTCTTCAATATTATGACACACCTACTAGTTCACCTAGTCAAAGAGATTACCATTCTCAGTCCTGTGTTTCTACACAATATGTTCCCATTTGAGAGGTTCATGGGAGTCTTAAAGAAAAATGTTCCCAACCGTACTAGGCCAGAAGGAAGCATCTCCAAGGTTATGGAACAGAGGAGATTATTGAGTTTTGTGTTGAGTTTCTTCCAGACCTTAAGTCGATTGGTGTTTCTGAATCGCGGCATGAAGGGAGAATGAGTGGAAAAGGCACGCTATGAAGAAAAGAAAAGATATTTATGGATGGACATTCTTTCACTAAAGCAGCCTCGGTTACTGGCTGTTAATGATAGTGGTTGATTTAAAAAGTCACGAGTCCTAACTGGAAACAGGTTTGTATATCTGGAATTTGGAGTCTATATATAAAGGTCCTTACCCTCTAGCCTCATTATGCATTGTGAGCGGCACCACCAGTAAGGCAGAGGAATAGAAGGTAGGCCGAATAGAAGGTAGGCCGAATAGCTCCTAACCCTAATTTCTTACATTGGTATCAGAGCTGAAGGTTCGACGCCGGCCATCATCTACCGACAAACGATGAAGAAGATCCGCTGCCTACTCTCGCCTTATCTCCGTCCCGTCCAATTGATCCACCGCTTCCGCTGATCGTTTTCTTCCTGGTCAGATTTATTGGTGCAGATCTGGTGCTTCCGCTACATGCACAGCGATGCGCAGGGAAGAAAGTTTTTCTCGTCAACTCGTGAGGATCGAGGACAGCAGAAAAGCAGACAGGCTGATCGAGGAAGGTTTCACCAAATCGATCTGCCCATTGCTCGGTCCGAAGCTCTAGATTGTTCCGGCCGCTCGACAGCCAATCCAAGCAGAGAATCAACAGTGCGTGTCAGGTCATCAGATGATCAAGCGTCACGGTCGATCGAAAGGATTCGACCTACAGCTATCCTAGCCTCCCGTGGTGTGCTTGGGTTGCATGCGTGTGTTAAAGTTGTGGAACTAATCACTCGATTTGGAAAGCAAACTCGATTCATCAATTATTTTTACTCGGGTCTGGCTTGGTTGATTATTCTGCCCGACAGTGAGCAGTTAACGTGGAAAGAGGAATTAAAAGTAGCACCCAACAGGAATTAATTCGTCAGCTCAGCTCAGGTCTGTTTTGCACCAAACTATTCTGTTTGAGTTTCTCGTCATTCGTCACGTCTAATTTTTCTGGCCTGCTACGAGGCTGCCGCCGTGGTGCCATTTTATCTCTTGCGCACGGCCCGAAGAAGGAAGCCAACGTTCATGGCATGTCTGGTCACAATTTCTGCACATATATACCGAGTACTTCTTGCTCGCATCACGGAGACTAGTACTCCTGGAAAATCGAATACTAGGAAGACTTCTCTTGTATACCGGTGGTTCTATTTAATTAGACCGGTGGTTGTACTTACACGGTTTGGAAAGGAAACATTTATTTTCAGCTGTCAGTATTGATTATGGTATTGAAATTTCTAAACCGGAAAGGACAGAGGAAGAGGAAAACTACAAAGTTTGGACTTTGGCTAAGGAAAATGAAATAGTCCCATCTTTATATTGAGATCAATGGTCGGTTCTTTAGCTGTTGAACATGCGAGTGAACAGATTGTGTGGAAAATAATACGTATCTGGAAAAGGATATTGGAAATATGTCTCTTGTCGGGTAACATTAATTTTCCGGAGGAAATTGGAATGCACTCCGAGGAAAAGTTCTTTAACTCTTTATTTTCTCAACTGCTACGGGATTGACTTTGTCACCAGAATATATTTGGAACTCATCGGCATACTCCTTGGAGTGTACTTAATTATTCACTGAAATGCAATGGTGTAACAACGATGAGAAGACATGAATCATGTTTGTATTGGAATTGGTAACACTTATTTTTGGAGGAAGATGGGGAACACTCCATGGAAAAGGAAATCAATATTTATTCTACG
The DNA here is from genome assembly GCA_028641055.1 of Alopecurus myosuroides. NCBI lineage: Eukaryota > Viridiplantae > Streptophyta > Magnoliopsida > Poales > Poaceae > Alopecurus > Alopecurus myosuroides. The sequence continues at coordinate 121,548,418 of CM054059.1, forward strand.
GT